>CM033270.1:1720028-1925028 GCA_019343175.1 Oedothorax gibbosus | reverse complement strand
AGTTAAAAAATTAAGATTTTCATTCCTGTTTTTTACCATTCCATTCTGGATGCATAATGAATCTATTTCACAAATTTTAGATATTTAGAATAAAAAAAATAAAACGTTAGAACTGAAAGGGTTAACAAAAGTACGCAAAGTGCTCCCCTAATTGTTTTGAGCAGTGTACTTTGTAAAAATCCAAATAAAATGTTTGTTTAATACTAAAATATAGTCTCACCTGACCCTGAAAATTGCGAGAAATTGATTTCCCTGGCAGCGAGCCAAGCAGTCACGTGTCGACCTCAGCCAATCAATAATATACTCTCGACCTCCAACTCCCACTATTACGCATCACTGTCCGAAAATAGAAACATGACGTAAACTGTGACGAACATCCTTTTATATAAGTATTTTTAGGTAAAGTAAACATATAGAAATTAAAATAAAACTCCAATTATCCGAATTCTGACTATTCGAACACCAATGATATCATTCTGCTCAATCCATTCGTCCACACAAATGTTTAAGTATTGTCTTTTCATTTAATTTGAAGCCCGTTTTCGTTCAACTTGTTTACTTACCTAATATAAAATATAAGGTAATGAAAGTACGGCGATGAGGTTTTAGGATGGAGTCGAAATTCCGAAATAGATATATTTTGTATTTTCTACACGTTTTGGAGGTGCTGATTGTAAAAAAGAAAAAGGTTTTAGCTTCCACACTACGTTTATAACGTAAAAAGTGGAAGGTATTATAATCGTTCAGTCCGTCCGTCTGTCTGTCCACCTGTGCGTCACCCACTTTCATAGCCCAAACTACAAATGCTACGGACAAGTGTGATACGTCAAAAATTCAGCGCATCAAAATTAGAATACATTGAAAATTTCAGAAAAGAATTCGAATTCAAAGTATTTCAATTTTATTTAAAAAACTGCCACATTCAATGCTCATTTAAAAAGTATAAGAAGGCATTTTTATTAGAATTAAATCACCATTGCCATTAGCAACAATCGCTCGAGAAACTTTAATTCTTTTAGACAATAAATTAAAATAAATTTATTTTTGCGACATCGATCAGTTTGAAATGACGTCAAATATATTTCCCTATGAGATTCTTTGTACGCTGATATGAAATGTTTTAATTCTATTTAAAAGCGAGGAACATTACATATTTATTCTTTGGAATATAAATTAATTTTTGCAAACGATAAGTAATAATTATTGAATTTTCGAAATAAAATAAATGAAACTAGTCAAATTTAGCATGTATATGTTTAATATAGAATATCAATGCTGTGTTTGTCGCTTTTTTACCTGTTAAACACAACTGTTGTGTGGAAGCGGGTTAAGTGACAGATTCTGTTACAAACCTACTTGTTTGAATATTGGTTCGTCTGTCGGTCTGAAACCCTTCTACACCTCGATTTACAAGAGGTATGCACTTCAAATTCGGACACGAGTTCGTTCCTCGGACTCAATAAAGTATTGAGAAGCGCATGCGCATTATATCTTCTAACTTTAAATTTTAAAGCTATGATTCTATCCCAGTGGCTAGGACATTCATGAATAAGGTTTATTTGAGATAAATCGTACAGCATGCGCTACAAGTGTTCACTAGTCTATTCCTAGAAACTTCGAATAATATAAGTTTTAAAGGCATATTTGATATTACTTTATAGGGTATATAATTCTTTAAATGATTTAATGGTTTATTGAATGATAATTAAAAGTCGTACAGTGTTACACAACCCTAGTGTTCTGTCATTTTTAGCAAACATTCAGTAAATAATAAAAATATAAACATTTTTGAAAAACATCCGATTGTTCGACTTTTCGAATTAGAACCGGTTCTAATGGATTCGAATAATTGAGTTTCTATTACACTATTTCCTTAGGAATCAACCATAATATTTGGAGAAATAAAAACAATTCCAATTAGTTTTTATATTATTAGAAGAAAGGAATGTTAATTTGAAATGAAAAATATTGTTCTAATGAAAAATATTGTTTCTCAAAATAATGATTAGGAGGATTTCTTAATCAAATTTCGAATTCTTCCTAGATTTTATATAATTAAAGGAATTGGATGTATATTTCTGATAAAAATATTGTTTTTCAAAATTACGATTGGAGAAATAGGATTTCACAAGATCATTTCTTGGAATTTTTATACAATTATTTTTCAGAGTAAATAAAAATAAACTGTTCTAGGAATATTTTTTAATGGTGTTTGTGGAGTAAATTAGAGTTTATCCTGTTCACTAACGAGCAAAATTCTACACGTATGTTCTAAACATATATTATACATAATTCCTTAAAAAGATCGCATTATATTTTCATCTAATTTTCCAGTTCGTAATAAAACTAGAAGAAATAAAATAAACATATCGTAAACAAAGCCTATGAATTTAAAACAAAATATATCAGAAGGGATAATAAGTAGTTACTAAGCTTTCGATAGTTTATTCTCAGTCAGCTAGTGTTAGATTCCAAGCTTCTTTACGATATTAACTTGAAATTCATTGTCAAACTAGCCAAATTACTAGAATTAGCTCATCAGTTTCAGGGCTACAGAAACAGAGCTGGACCACGGCCGACTCAACCTATAAGGCCAGAGAAGCTCTCTGTGACGTCACACTATCCGTCTGGTTCGGGTTGCCTGCTGTTTCGAAAGGGAGGAACGAAACCTGTTTGGAACCTGAAAAATACGATTAGGTTTCGTTCTTTTCTTCGGAAAAGCTGAGATTCCGAACCGGAACGATAGCGTGATGTCACGAAAGCTTCTGTGGTTTTGAAGTTGAGTTGGCCATGGCTGGACCCCAACGGACGGGCCTTGGACAATTTTAAAAAGAAAATCAATTAAATTAAATTTAACAGCATTTAAATATTTTCTATGTTAACAGCGCTATAGACTCACATTTTCAGCTGATTTATACTGATTTCGACTTTGAATATAACGAAGGCAATTATCCTTTCTTATAGAGGAAACCGAGTGCAACACTCTAAAAATATTCAGAAACGTTACTGAGAAATTTTGAGCAGTTTTTACCAGTAATGTGTTCCTAAAATATATCAGTAACTTTCCATAATTTAGAAATAGACAGCAAATTTTCCTGGAAATGTCACAATTTTTTCATTTGCATGCAAAAAATGGATGGTGCACTGTTAAAAATTTTGTGCTTGGTTTCACCATGACATTGGTTCCTAGTAGCTGCAACGGCTGAATGGTGAAACGTTCCACCACATTTTTGGTATTCGGTTGAATCATTTCTCAGGTTTTTGTTTCCAAATCCAGAAAAATGGTTCAACCAAACACCGAAAAAAAGGTGAAACATTTCACCACTCAGCAGTTGCAGCTACTAGGAACCAACATCCTGGTGAAACCAACCAATATCATGGCGAAACGTAGCACAAAATTTTTAAACAGTGAGCCATTTTTACTTCTTTCTCAACTACGTGCTGCTTGGATTGGTATAACTACCGGATTCGATCCACCCAACTTTGGGACCATTCGTTTGATCACTTTAAAACTGCGGGCCACGCTTCACGACCATGATTGCTTGCTTACATTATATGGAATTATCCAAAACGATGCTTGTTAAATGATTTTACTCGGGTTTCTGAGGAAAAACTGAAATTCTCTAAAAGCAATGTAAACTTGAAAACCAAGGAACTTTGCAGTATATAAGAGTAATATTAAGATTTTTTTTGCATTGAAGTCTTCTTTCTTATATGAGGGATGGAAATCTCTAAGAATGGGGAAAACCCAATGGGTGTGCACTCTTAACGCCTGGATGAAGCAGAAAGGCGAGGGGGGCCCGGCTCTCAATCATCCGTCACCCTGTTATCCGGGTCTGGTAGAGATGGTAACCTAGGCAACCCTATCGGATCTGGAACCCAGTGAAAGCAGCAGAATCGAAATTGCCCAACGATTGATGAGGTACCAGGAAGATATGCGAACTGATTTTTGTGCGTAAAAAACGGGAATTTATTTGACGGTGGAGGGTTATTATCCCTAATTGGGAAAAAATCAGGGAGATTTATCGAAGTGATTTTTCTGTCGGTTGTCATGGAGGCTGTGTTCAGGAATGGGGAGTCGTTAGAAGCAGCTGTCAAGATGGCTGCAATAAGTTGCTCCAGAAATGCTATTTCTTTTTTTCGGATTGGCCTTTTCTTCATTTCATTTAGATATACGGCTAAAAGTTGCCAAAAAAACAACATATATAACCCCTAGCAACACATAATCTCGTCATTTCTATGTCAATTTGATACGGCACATAAATAATAGAATTTCAGAATGGACAATTCGAACGGGGCGGAGCATGATGAAGTAACAGATGTGGAGTCACTGTATGCGTGACTGTTCCAGATTAAACGAATAATAGGTACTTGACTAAAAAAATTTTATTGGCTTAAAATATTCTTATGCCAAAAATATTAGACCCGTTTTTTATCTTTTTTTTAAATACCCCATAAAAAGGTGGGAAAATGAATTTTAAAATTAGGACGAAAAATCACTGCCGAAAACGCTTTGTGGCTGTCACGTGGTATCTATGATGTCACTAGTGACTATAAACAAACTTTGAAACACCATTTTGGAATCTACTTTAAGCAAATTTGAACTATCCGCTTCTATAAATCTGCACCCATTATCTATATAATTCTTATTTTAATAGTAAGTTAGATTAAAACCGTTTAACTACAAACAAAATAACATCACAACGGATGGTTTATACATACTAGTGACGTCAGCCAAATCGACGTGTTTGTGATCACGTGACGTACCGATGAAAAAAATCCGCTTGAAAATGAATTTTATTAATTATTTAAAGATTTATTTTGCAAAAAAATATACGTTTGTAATATTTGGGTTCAAACTATAATTTAATTAATATTGGAAGGTATTTTAACACAGTCAAGTACCCTATTAGTAAGTATGAAAACTATAAGGCACACTCCTGAAAAGATATAGAACTTTAAATGGCTAGAATTAGAGAAATGAAATGATGGAACAATGTAGTACGAAAAATTGCACCGAACAAACGAAGAGGTATCTTTCGTGATGATAAGTATTAAACAATAGACGATTCGAAGGGGAATGGACCGTGGTTTGTGGGATAGTCGGCATTGTTTGACGTAGCTCTGACGTCACCGTTGGCGTATGACCGTTCTATATGAGCCGAATTAGCTACCAGGGGTTGTTTGTTGGGTTTAAGACAATATGGTTAACGTAAGTGTGGCTCGTAACCGTTCCAGTTGTCCATTACATTCGAGGATATAGCATTTAGTACAATATAGATAATATGGTTCTTTCTTATATCACTGGCTCTTGCTTGAAAATTGCTTCTAAAGCAAAATCACTCAGTATTGACAAATGTCTGTAAGAGAAACACATACAGTCCTTGGACAAATTATTAGACGCATTGTATTTTTTTTAGTAATTTTATGTTTCTTAAGAGTTTTTATGCAATAATGTTATATTTAAACTACAATATTATTGATTTTTATTTAAAAGAATTGTTGTAGACTACATATTTGTATTTATTTTTAACATATGGCAACACTGTGTTGACAAAGTGATACATGAACGTAAATAAGTACAAACCTGTATCAGTCGCAGAAAAGATTATTTATGTGTGGAATCATCATCCTCAAACGCCTGACAGTACAGTCTTGCATTGATAGCATGCCGCGCAGAATTAGAGCTTTGATAGCGGCTAAAGGTGGCTCAACTAAATATTGACTTTTACTAACATTCATTTCACTTTTCTTTAAAACTTAATAAACTTATGATTTTCTAAATTAATGCTGTTTTACTTATGTCAAATAAATCGGTAATTGATTGGATAATATAAAAATAAAAAACAAATCAATTTAAAATAATAGAACGGTACAATATCAC
This sequence comes from Oedothorax gibbosus, assembly GCA_019343175.1. Taxonomy (NCBI): domain Eukaryota; kingdom Metazoa; phylum Arthropoda; class Arachnida; order Araneae; family Linyphiidae; genus Oedothorax; species Oedothorax gibbosus. Next base: position 1,919,144 of record CM033270.1, on the reverse strand, counting down.
CCGGTAATTAATATTTTACACGAAATCTTGCAGTGCGTCTAATAATTTGTCCAGGGACTGTAGGTGCGAAAAGTGCCCTTTAAGTCGGCTAACTAGTCTAATGGTAACCTATGATCAACTACCCAGGTGAGAATAGCATTTATTTGCTTATTTAATATGCTCCTACACTCTTAAAACAAAAGAGTGAAATTCACTCCTATAAGAGAAGTGCATTTTCGGCACCGGAAAGGAGTGGAAATTAACTCAGACTGAGTTAAAACCGCTCGTTTTAAGAGTGTAGGACGCAGATTGTTTTCTTTTATTTCTTTCACCCACTCCGAAAAAGAGTGAAATTCACTCCTATAGGAGAAGTGCATTTTCGGCACGGAAAGGAGTGGAAATTAACTCAGACTGAGTTAAAACCGCCCTTTGTTTTAAGAGTGTACCACATGACATTTGACACTAGAACAAAAGTACTTAGAGTACTACAGAAACTTCAGGACCCATCAACAATAACATCGATTATTGCAGGCCCTTAAGTAAGTTGACTTTTAGATGCGAAATTTTTTCCGGAAACAGAATTTTCTCATTTTTTTTAGAGGGGCTGGAGAGCCCAGTCGGTTAGGCGCTCGCCTAGCATGCGAAAGGTCCCAGGTTCGGGTTCGGGCCTCGCCAAAATAACTGCCGACCTATAAAACGGCACGTGCAGCCAAAAATGTCCGACGAATAATACCCCGTGTGGCGGAAGTGCACGTTAAATGTCCTTCAAAGTCCTAACGCTGCGTACGATGTCGCCCTTAACGGTTGCGTTGGGTAGCTCAGGTGTCGGCTCGTCACTTGACTGTGGTTCTAAAATACGACGCCCGTCGCCAATAGCCCTCGTGTAGCTCTAGTGCGACGATAATTCAAAACTAAACTCATTTTTTAGAAGGAAGTCTAGCAAGAATAGCCTTTAAAAATTCAAAACTAAACTAAACTTTAAAAAAAAACCTTTAAAAAAACTTTAAAAAAAAGTGTTTTCACCCTTTTTTTCCACAAAAAAACCCTAAGGTGTTTGGCTCGCGCTAAACCACAGCTAGACAAGTTCGAAATGATCTGGATATGTGCCAATGAGAGCGCAGTGCAACAAGTTTCGAGAAAAGTCTCCCCTGCCTCTTTTCAAAGAAATTTATCTTAGAATATATTAATGAATGGTAGCTAGAGTAGCTTCTATGTTACCGTAAAGACTTTTGATATGCAGTCCCTGGACAAATTATTAGACGCACTGCAAGATTTCATGTATCAATCAATGATGAACAAAATACCTTTAGAAGGACATTTGTGTTCCTAAACTTAAGCTATTGAATAGAAAATACTTCTGCTATACTAATACATATATCACACATTTGTTAATGATATGGGATTCTTTGGTATGTTTTCATCATTACTAAAAAAAATACAGTGCGTCTAATAATTTTTCCATGGACTGTAGATAGCCCGAACACACCAAAATGGAAACAAACTTGACTACAGCTCATTTAGTCAATTAGTCATGTAATTAGTAGCAATATAAAGTCAGAATAAAATTGAAGATATTTGTAAAAAGGAGACCAATGGTCGGAATGAAGTGAACAGTGACAAGCTTGTAAAAATGTGTTGTGGAACGCTATATTCCGTAAAACTAAGTGGTAGCCTATTTTCCCCGAGCTTTATGTAATAATATTACACCAAATTTGTGGAGGAACGTTAAAGAAATAAAAAGTTCATTCATATTGTGAGGTGGTGCCCGGATGGCTGAGTGGTTTGGACCATTACGCTAGCAGTCTGCGCGCTGTAACGGGTACGGGTTCGATTCCCGCCTTCGCCATGGGTGTAATTTCCTTTTTCTGTGACAGTAAAAATTCTTTCCGTGTCTGTCTTACTTGACGAAGGTTTCATAAGCGGGTATCTGATCAAGCACACAAGCCGGAATATATATGTAATAGTAGTAGTTATTGTGAGGTGTAGCGGATCCCCCTTAATTTCGTGTAACGTAACTCCTTACATCTGGTGTAGCGCTACTCCATGAAACTGGAGTCAGAACTTGCTGTCAACAGTTTTACGGAGTAAATTCGTATTTGTGTAACGTTACTTTATAAATCTCTGTAACGTAACTCCATAAAACTAGAGTATCTATACTAAACTCCTTGGCGCAACAGCCCATTAGTAGGCCAAGGCCTGCCGTGCCCATTCCAGCTTTCGTGACCAAGGGTTCTGGGGTGCTAGGCATATGTCCCGGTAAGGTGGTCAGCCTCACGCGGAACCCCCAGTGTTTAGTTCCCAAGCATGCTTGGTACTCATTTTTTCGACCCACTTAAGAGATGAAAGGCTAAGTCAACCTCGCCAAATCCGGGACTCGATCCCCGGACCTGTGGCGTGGCAATGCGAAGCACTACCACTAAGCCACTGGGCCTACCTAGAGTATCGTTACACCAAATGTTTACAGTACATAGACACAAGTTAGAAAATTGAAGTTTTAAAACTCAATAGAAAAAATGAAAAAAATAAAAATACAACAATGAAGTAAGAGTAAATATCGTTTAGAGATTACGTTTTTCCATCAGGAAGGAAGTAATATTCCGTTCAAATCCAGATGGAAAACTTTCCAGGAGATTGACAAACAACATTATTGGATGTCACTTTATCTTTCAGGCAAATCTTATTCTACACTACTTACTACATCAATCTGTCACTACTGTATTCAATTAGTTTTTTACAAACAAAATTCCATTACCTCACGTTTTTACTTACGATTGTTTGCATTACTTCACGATTGTTTGAATTTTCGCATAATCCGTCCTTTGGTTTGCATTTTGCAGAATCTTAATCTTTATTTAAACTAAAAAACAACTATAATCACTGTAGTGGCCATGGAATTTTTTTTTCATCCGGGCAAAGGGTTTGGGATTATTTTTCCAAAAATATTGTTTGAAATCTAATTATATCAAAAAAGGAATTAATTTTATTAAAATAATTATTATACTTAGTTTTTAATGAAATTCTTTCATTGATATTTAAACAATAAAAACTGACCATAATATTAGTACCTGAGGAACAAGATGTATGTGACCCACCCTCACTCTTCCGACTAATAAACACCCTAGTAAAAAGAAATTGAAAGAAATTTAAGTTTAAGGGAAGAGTTCGCTACTAAAATTTGGGAAAAGTTTAAAACCATATAAAATATAAACTTTTAGACTATCAAGAGCACGTAACCCTTTGAGGAATACAAGCAAATTGGCTGAAGTGTAAAATGGATTTCATTGCATAAGATTCAAATTTAAATTTTTAACCAAAAATTTAATTTCTTTAAACTTTTAAAATTATATATTTTTGTTGTAAATGATTATAATTGACTTCCTATATTTTATTTTATTTTATTTTAAAAAAATTAGTAAAATTACAACATTTATAAAAAGTTTAAATTTATGTGTGTTGCTGGAAAACATGATAGTCAGGTGACGGGTTTATACGTCTGTATCCCTCATGGGGTTATCTATATATATAAAAGGCAAAGTCCTGACTAACTGACTCACTGATTCATTCATTCATTTACGTATCAACGCCCAGCCCAAACTACTAGATGTAGAGCTACCAAATTTTAGGAAAATAGGCTCCCCAGCCCTGTCGAGTGGTCGAATATGGAGTGGAATGTTTACCACATTTTGGGCATTTTCAGGAGTAAGAGGGCAAATAGAAACTGGCCATTATATCATAGCTATTTTGACAATTTTAACACGGCCTAAGGGAAAGCCCATTAACTTCTAAAAGGGCCTGGATACAATCGGACTTCTATTTTTAAAAAATTAATGCTGAAATTAGAATGAGAGGAAATTATAATATACCGATGGAGTGGTGAACAGTGAAGAAGGGATCAATTGGTATGAAATAAATGTTTACATAAAAAGAAACAATCACCGTTATTAAGGGTACACCCGTGCAACGCCGGGTTTATAAAGCCAGTACAATATAAATATACAATCATACGGCAAACTCTCTCTAACTCAACTCTCTCTGCCATTCTCTCAATCAAACTGCAATTTCTCACCATCCGGAGAGGGGGTCCATGAAATAGGAAATGACCTTCGCCGCGTGGGGGTATTAGCGACAGATTGAACTGCACTCCTGCTGACCCCCCCCCCCCCTCTAACATAAATACAAGAAAGATATCGAGGAATATCGATATTTTTTGCACCCCTGTTATTTAAACAAAAGCAGTTGTTCTGTGCTTGAAATAAAATAATTTATGAGGATAACAACTGTAAAATTTTAATGCATCGTGTTAGTCAAAAAAAAAACTGGTAGAAGCCTAGCTTCTTCCAGATTTTCTGAAAAAAAAAGTAGAATGCATTTTTTTTTGTATAGGAAATTTTTTTACTGTCACTGATGTGATTTGACAAATACCCATGAAACAGCATTAGCTACAAAAAATATCGTTTAATTATAGGTTTTTTTTTTGCATACACGTAAATGCAAAAAAACCTTGAAATACCGTTGAAACGTTCCTCCATAAAACTGGAGGCAGTAAGTGCTGCCTCGAGATTTATGGACTAACGCAGTGTGTGAAAAACTGAAGGCCCTTACACTCTTAAAACAAAAGAGTGAAATCCACTACTATACACTCTTAAAACAAAAGAGTGAAATTCACTCCTATAGGAGAAGTGCATTTTCGGCACCGGAAAGGAGTGGAAATTAACTCAGACTGAGTTAAAACCGCTCGTTTTAAGAGTGTAGGACGCAGATTGTTTTCTTTTATTTCTTTTACCCACTCCAAAAAAGAGTGAAATTCACTCCTATAGGAGAAGTGCATTTTCGGCACGGAAAGGAGTGGAAATTAACTCAGGCTGTGTTAAAACCGCTCGTTTGTTTTAAGAGTGTAAGTTAAGTGCATTTTCGGCACCGGAAAGGAGTGGAAATTAACTCAGACTGAGTTAAAACCGCTCGTTTTAAGAGTGTAGGACGCAGATTGTTTTCTTTTATTTCTTTTACACACTCCGAAAAAGAGTGAAATTCACTCCTATAGGAGAAGTGCATTTTCGGCACGGAAAGGAGTGGAAATTAACTCAGGCTGTGTTAAAACCGCTCGTTTGTTTTAAGAGTGTAGGTTAAGTGCATTTTCGGCACCGGAAAGGAGTGGAAATTAACTCAGACTGAGTTAAAACCGCTCGTTTTAAGAGTGTAGGACGCAGATTGTTTTCTTTATTTCTTTTACACACTCCGAAAAAGAGTGAAATTCACTCCTATAGGAGAAGTGCATTTTCGGCACGGAAAGGAGTGGAAATTAACTCAGGCTGTGTTAAAAGCGCTCGTTTGTTTTAAGAGTGTAGGTTAAGTGCATTTTCGGCACCGGAAAGGAGTGGAAATTAACTCAGACTGAGTTAAAACCGCTCGTTTTAAGAGTGTAGGACGCAGATTGTTTTCTTTTATTTCTTTTACCCACTCCAAAAAAGAGTGAAATTCAATCCTACAGGAGAAGTGCATTTTCGGCACGGAAAGGAGTGGAAATTAACTCAGACTGAGTTAAAACCGCTCGTTTGTTTTAAGAGTGTAAATTACGTCTCCCGTCGCCAATAGCCCTCGTGTAGCTCTAGTGCGACGATAATTCAAACTAAACTAAACCACCTTCTCTAAGTTCCCATACTCAATCAATATCTCTGGGGAGTTGTAAGCCAATTCCGATAAATTAGATTTAGTTTAGTTTAGTTTGAATTATCGTCGCATTAGAGCTATACGAGGGCTATTGGCGACGTGCGTCGTAACTCAGGCTGTGTTAAAACCGCTTGTTTGTTTTAAAAGTGTAGGATCATATCATGCAAACAGACGGACAAAAGTACGTATAAGAGATACAAAAGTATAAGAGATACGTTGTTTGTTAGAAAGGTATCTTATGACACTTGGACGGCTTGGAAGGAAAGTGAACAGATAATTAGAAGGCAGATCGACGAAAAAGAGTGCAAACTGACGAAATAAAAGCTTATGTTGACGATGTCTTATCTTTTTAATAAAAAATAATTTTTAACATAGGAAGGTAAGAAAGGATTTTGGAAGGGGGTACACTCTTAAAACAAACGAGCGGTTTTAACTCAGTCTGAGTTAATTTCCACTCCTTTCCGGTGCCGAAAATGCACTTCTCCTATAGGAGTGAATTTCACTCTTTTGTTTTAAGAGTGTACGGATGAACTGAAACCTTCAACATTTCAATCCCTACTTTTCATATATTTTTTGTATTATTCTTTTGAATTAAAAAAAAGGAAAGTAAGTTAATAATATTGGCTAACAAAGACCAAAGTTTAGTTGTTCTATACAAATAACACATTTGCAGCAAATTTAGACCCCCCCCCCTCCCCCGCATAAGATCTCATTGGGGGTGTGAGAAAAACATTTCCCCCACCCTCAGATGTGGGAGAAATAGAAAGTGACGTATATTGATCGTTTGGGGTATATCTGGAAGCATGAAAAAGGGATGAGGGGGCACAGAATCACATTTAAAGGGAGGAGAGAGATCGTGAGGGTGTTAAGAGTGGGCATCTATCTTTCAAGGTAGGGTTGCTAGACGGAATTTCCAAAATATAGCCAAGTTACTGCTCAAAAATGTAAGTTTAAATTTTACGGAGTGTCTACGTACACGGGCACCGTACAAGCATTGCGCGTACGGGTAGTAACTGCGCAGGACCGAGGCTTAATAATTTTAGTTCGATTCATCCTTGACCACCGTAGCTTAGTGGTAGCATAAAAGGTTCGTATTCAAAAGGTCTCGGGTTCAAACACGCTTTCGGGCATTTTTAACGTTTTCATGAAGTATTTAAATTTCTATTTTTTTTAAAACTTTCATTGCAAATGGCTAGAATTGATGTTTTTTTAGAGAAAACAAAATTCCCGGGGCCCCAAACGAGTGTTTAGGCTTTCAATGCGCCCTACAATACTGCCCATGTTGGATACTGATGTTTTTATAAGAGAAAACAAAATTGCCCGGGGCCCAAAAAAAGTAATCTCGACTTTCAAGTATATCATGTCCGTGCACGCAATGTAAGTTCGGTTCTAGTAAGCCCCGACTTGAGCATGCGCGTTAATACCCGTACACGTAATGCGTGAACGGTGCCCGTGCGCGTAGCCTCTGCCTAAATTTTACGGAACTGCCATCGTGGAAAAGTGCTCTGAGTAAACCTTTCGTCAATCGTGGTAAATTTGTGTCTGAGAACAGGCATCGTGTAGAGTCGCTTGACTTTGGGAGGAAAGTATTGTCAAAAAGGACGATTTAAGAAATGACAATTGAAAGATTGACGATAGAAGAAAGTGAGACATTTATTTTTTAAAGAGTGTTTTTTCATAGTGAGACTCTTTTCTTTGAGTCTAAAACTACTAAAATTAGCCATTAGCTTCCGGTACATCACTTACTCTACAGTAACCATTGCTTACATGATTAATTATAGAAGTATGAATTTTGTCGTGAAAACACAAGTTAAAGCTCCTCAAAAGAAAAGAAAAACCTTCAAACAAAACGCTGTGAAAAAGATTTATTAATTTTTTTTTTAATTTGCCACATCAGTGGTTAAAACCACGGCCTACTCAACTACTAAGGCCGAAGAAGCTTTCCCAAACAAGCTCGAGGACGGAAATTTTGACGTCATTGTTCCAAGTGACGTTGATCCGAAGATGAAGACAACCTGTCTTGAAACCTATTCGGAACCAATCGTTCACGGCTGACCACAATTTTAGGGTTCCGAATGCGTCCGAACTGGTTTCTCGATCTTCGGCACTGGGAACAGTGACGTCAAAATTTCTGCCTACGCTCATGTTTGGGAGATATTCTCTGGCCTTGTTATTGAAGTTGGCCGTGGTTAAAACAGTCTTGGCAAATATTTTAAAATTTTGTTGGCCCTAGCGAATCCTAAATAAGCCAAAATGGCTGATATTAGCCAAGTCTGGCAACCCTGTTTAAGGGGCCTGGGGAGGTTGTAACTATTGAGTCTTTATTTATTTTATTTTTAAAACTTATTTTGGGGAAGGCGGGGGGGGGGGATTTTAGAAGAAACGAGCCGTGAAGGTGTTATAGGGATGCGATTTTGATGAGAAGTATGAAATAAATTCAATAACTAAAGAAGGTGAAAGTCCCACATTAAAAAAAACATATCAATGGCAATTGAAAAGTTACTACTGCCAGAATGGGGTTTTTTTTTGTCTCAAATGGTTTTGTAGTACAGTTTTATATGTTGGTTTCAAAACGGTTATATGTAAATGTACAATTTTAGTGTTTGATTTAGATGATAAATATATTTTCAGTACTGGGGAGTATTTTAAAGCATTTTGATAAATTTGATTTAAAAACATCACAAGAAAACATGTTAAAAGTAATCATTACGAATATATGACATATATTATAACTTATATCCCTCAAAATAATCGATCAATCAATAGATCAATCGTTCCCACAGAAACTGTTTAGTCATCACATTTTTAAAGTTGATCTTTCAAACTTTCTCATGACTCTGATTGGTCAGTGGAGCGGGGCTCGAGATTTTTCGCCATTTTGTGGGCATTCGGTCACACTCTCTCGTCGACTGCAGACGACAAATCAAACTTCTCCCGATGTCTAACTGTTAAATAAAAGAGTCTTTACTACATCCAAGTTTCCCTGTCGACTTATTTTACATATATACATATCAAAAAGTAAAATCTAGTCCTGATTTTTAAAATTCGAGAAAATCAGTAAAAACTAGTTTCGTTGTTGCCATCGTACATCAAGGCGTCATTTAATTAGCATTAGCATTTAATTCATTTCTGCAAATTTTAAACAAATTTTTTACATGTTTTAATTTGATATTTTTTTTCAATGAAAATAACTTGAAAGAAATTTAATGTAAGAATAAATATATTTCAACCACAAATCTAAACATGCATTCAAAGATTTATGTTTGTAAATTTATATAATACACTTTCAATTCAAAAAAATATATATAAATATATTTATTTGTAATAAACATTATCTATATACCTTAGTCATAATGTTACCTATATTTATAGTTAATACATGGCAAATAAATAGGGAATTTTTAACAGTTTTAACTATTCTTTAATAAACAAAATCAATAAAAACTTACGAATGGTAGAGCGAGTTTTAAAAACAACAGCTCCAAATGCTCTAGAATTGTTTACAGTTCTCACACATCTTGGAAAATAAAATATTATACATTTAAGAAAAAAATGTTTATCGAAATAGCGATACATAATTATATTTTCTAAAGCACAGAGGATAATAACTTTAAAGTATACATGCAAAGAGAAAATAGTGTTGTTTGTTCGCAAAGCCAAAATGGGATATTTACATCTCAGGCCCTATTAGAGAACATTTAGGGGGGAATGGGCGCGCTGGGCCGCGGGTCTCCAAACTCAAGTGCCTCAGAGTTAATCCAATGGCGAAAAAACTATTTTCTCTGCCACATTTCTCCGGCTGTATTGAATATTTTTACAAACGGTTTTTCTTAAATGATAAATGTAGATAACTTACAGGTCTCTATCTTCCCACTTTTTGAAATGGCTTCGAATATTTTGTGTAAAATTATTTATTGAAAATTTAAAAAAAATATCCGAACCAATTTCAAAAAGTGGGAAGGTCGGGACCTGTAAGTCAGCTACATTTATCACATAAAAAATCCGCTTGTAAAAATATTCAATACAGCCGGAGAAATGTGACAGAGAAAAAGAATTCTCCATATTATTAACACCGATGCACTTTGCTTTGGAGACCCCCGGTCCAGCGCGTCCATTCCTCCTTAAGAAGTATTCATACTCCTAATGTTTTGTGTCACTTCAGTAACTTGCCTTTGCTGTTTAAAAAGTTGTTTAGGTAGTATTTAAAGAAAAAAGAGCTATGTTTCATGTTAACATACTGTAAATACTTGAATCATATAAAATAAGTCAATACAGAATTAACAGTTTAAAAAAAATAAGATATTTAAATGTGTAAGAATAAAATGTAATTGATTATAATAATTTATTTCGTAAAATGAAAATAATGTCTTAATAAAGGTTGTTTGATATTTTTATTAACAAAGAGAATCTGAATTAAAATTATCCATGTGTTACAAAATAGTGGTGATTGTATACAAGCCAAAATGTGATGTATGCACTTCAAGCCAATTAGAACATTTTATTAAGTATTTTTACTTTTAAAATTATTGTGGCCCTTGAGTGGCAGTGAGTTCTCTGTGCTCTTGAGAAAAAGTTTTAAGGCTAGTATTTTGCTAAAAAAATATTCGAAAAACTATATTTAATATGTTAGGAATGCACTTGGTTTAAATTCATACCCACCGCCAGCACAGGCCTAATAATAAAATACTTTGAAATAATTAAAATACCTTGTATTTTGGTGTTTGAATTTTTTGCCGTGCTTAATAAATAATAGTTATTTATGCAACAAGTGTGAAAAGTAACACTTTTTAAAACTAGTGGATGAAATAATGACACGTGTTTTAAAAAGTTTACTTTTCACACGTGTTTCATACACTATTTTTTATAATTACGTGAAAAAAATCAAATCTCATTGGTTCAAAAATAATTCACGTGCTAATTTTTTTACGTAAAAAGATCGGCATCGATAAATCTCTGGAACTACAAAAGGTAAACTAATTTTTTAGTTTAAAATCAAACATTTGAACATGGATACTGATTCAAAAATAAAAATAATAATAAAATTCACGCGCATAATATTTATAAATAAAGCAGATCAATAAATTTCTGGATTTTATGAAGATTATTTTTACTTGAAATGTTGGCATCTTATGAAAAGAGTGAAAAAAAGTACTTTTTTTCACTGCTTTTGGGTGAAAAAAAGTAATTTTGTATCACTGTTTCTAAAAAGTATAACTTTTCGCACGCGTCTGATATTAAAATTATAATGTAAAAATCGGATTTTTTTCACGCAATTATAAAAAATATATTATTGCATCCCTCAGAGGATTATACATGTTTATCTGTAGTAACAATGAACTGTAAAAGCATCCTAAAATCAAAATAAATAGCGCATAAATGCTAAATATTGCATTTTAAGACTAATGAGATCTAGAATCCTACACACGAATTTGAATTTTGAATCCAGGATAAATTTATGCGCGAAGAGTGGGGGTTCTACATAAAAGCAGCCCATAACAAAAGAACAGCTTCACTTAAAAATCAAATCTAAAATGTAATTTAACAAAACGGTCTCTCCGTTCCAGAACGCTTTTATTCAATTGTAGCTCATCACCTACTTTAACCGCACAATAGGAGCGACGCTTAATTGCATCCAAAGAATCCAAGAGGAGCTAAATGTACCCACACATAGTATGGAACACGAATTGTAATATACACTCTTAAAACAAAAGAGTGAAATTCACTCCTATAGGAGAAGTGCATTTTCGGCACCGGAAAGGAGTGGAAATTAACTCAGACTGAGTTAAAACCGCTCGTTTTAAGAGTGTAGGACGCAGATTGTTTTCTTTTACCCACTCCGAAAAAGAGTGAAATTCACTCCTATAGGTGAAGTGCATTTTCGGCACGGAAAGGAGTGGAAATTAACTCAGACTGAGTTAAAACCGCTCGTTTGTTTTAAGAGTGTACAGTCCATGGACCCACAAATTATTAGACGCACTGTATTTTTTTAGTCATTTTAGGTTTCTTAAGAGTTTTGATGCAATAATGGTATATATTTAAACTACAATATTATTGATTTTTATTTAAAAGAATTGTTGTAGACTACATATTTGTATTTATTTTAAGATAATTATGATTAATTGATTAAGATTAATTTACATTAATTATTTATTATAAGATTATTAATGTGTGGAATCATCATCCTCAAATGCAGGAGACAGTACAGTCTTGCATTAATAGCATGCCGCGCAGAATTAAAGCTATGATAGCGGCTAAAGGTGGCTCCACTACATATTGACTTTTACTAACATTCATTTCACTTTTCTTTCAAACTTAATAAACTTATGCTTTTCTAAATGAATGCTGTTTTATTTATGTCAAATAAATCGGTAATTGATTGGATAATATAAAAAACAAATCAATTTAAAATAATAAAACGTCACAATATCACCCGGTAATTAAATTTTACATGAAATCTTGCAGTGCGTCTATGATTTGTCCAGGGACTGTATATAACTTTTCGATCCCTTAGGCTATTTTTTTCCGAAATACCAATATCTGACAATGTATTACCGAAAAAACACCGAGCATTATTCCTCAATATTAAAATAGTATTAAAACATAAAAAATTAACACATTGTATTGATTTGATTTGATTTTAAGTTGACCTGACTGTTGATTATTTAAGGCTTTTGGATTTGCTATATTAACACATACAGTCCTGGTCAAATTATTAGATGCTGTATTTTTTGTTTAGTAATGATGAAAACATACCAAAGAATGCCATATCATTACAAAAAGATGTCGATATATGCATTAAGTTAGCAGATAGTATTTTCTATTCAATAGCTTAAGTTTAGGAACACAAATGTCCTTCTAAAGTATTTTGTTCATCATTGATTGATACATGAAATCTTGCAGTGCGTCTAATAATTTGACCCACCGGGCACTTAGTATTTTCTGAATTACAATTTTTAATAATTATAAAATTAACAATATGCAGAAGATAAAATACTTTATAGATATTTGGAATTTTTCAAGGTGCATTAAAAAAGCCTAGTTAGTGTACCCTATTTATTGTCTAAACCAACCAACCAACATTAAGCATTTTTTAGTTTTCAAAAAATACGTTTTTATTCGATTTGATAATACCTGCGAAAGTTTGATGTGAACATATATTCAATTGTTCTTTCCCAACGACTGCGAAAACTTTCGTAAGTAATGACACACAAGCAATCACCAAGAAACCAATTTGTAGAGACAAGGCCTGAGGTATTCCCCAGAATGGCTTTCATTAGAGGTTTGAATTGTATGGACTTAAGTATTAAATTTAAGAGCATTATATCTATATCTGTGGAACTCATCATCCCCGATCAGGAGACCTACAGTGTTTCGGCCTTGATATGTATTTTCCAGTTTTGGAATTAAAACGTTTAAGGGCTATCATCTGGTTAGCAAGTAATATGAATTTACTAACCCTTGAATTTATTTTCTTTAATAATATAGTGCCTTTCTAAAATATTGCTGTTTTACTATTATCAAAAAATACTGTAAGTAGATTGGATTTTGTTAAAAATAATAAAAACAAACCATTTAATAAAAAACGGTTACAGTATCAACACACGGGTAATGTTTTAATATTTTACGGTATCTTCACCCAATAATTTGTCCAGGGACTGTGTATGCATTATGCATGACCCTGGGCAACTAAATGATATTGTATATCCAAAATTCAATCCCGATGTACATTAGACTATAACATTAAATTAGGTAAATATTAATAAACCCGAGAATAGTTCAAGAAGATAAAAAAAAATGTTTATATATATATTTTTATGGTAATTCCTTTTCAAGGGGGGCATTAAAAAAGTCGTCCTTAGTCTCATATAATTAACGTATTGTTTTTGAAAATAATGCAATGCTTTGAAATGTACTTTTCACAAGTTGTGAAAATAGTAATAACATCTCAACAAAATATTTAAAATTATAATAAAATCCTACAAGCAAGTAATCAACATACACGTGCCTGAAAAACTGCTAACTCTAAACATACATTGCATTCTGCAAATGGATACCCGCACACGTTGGTATTGATGGAAATGAGGCGCCGACTTACTAGCCAAAGAAGCGAGACATCTCAATGAAGGATCCTTTCATCTCGTCACACTCAGCGACATCAACTCAGTGGCAAAATCAAAATTCAGGGATACGACATCAAGTTAAAGAACCAAATCTGTTTAATTAACAACTAGAGAACAATAGCAAAAACCTTAACTAGACTGAGAACTGGACATCTGGGGGGAATGAAAATCCAGCCAGACGGCTCCAGAAAGTACCCCACCTGCAAAATCTGCCTCGACATAGAACTAAGTCCAACACACATTTTCTCATGTCCAGCCATCCTTGCAAAAATGCAACAGATTAGTGACTCTCCGCTAGATGGACCTTTATTCCCAAAACTGCCTTCAGATTGCTGAGGCTGTGTGGAACACACCCCGGTCACATCTAATACCTCAACCTATCCATAGACAAGACAACATAGTAATAACATCTCAAACAAACGTATTAGAAGGGAAATTATCATCTGGTTATTAGCAACGAATGCCATAAAATTTAACGTTGACACCATTGAAGTTTTTTTTTTAAAGTTAATAATAAAATAGTAAGACACTTTCCATAAAATATTTGGTTGTTATTACTATTTATCACAAAAAAAAATGCACACATTATAAGTAAGACTTTGAGAGCTTTGTGGTTCCAAAAAATAATGCATCAGATTTATGGAACTGACAGACTTGGTTTCACCAAAAAATGGTTTCTAGTAGCTGCAACAGCTACGTGGTGAAATGTTTCACCATATTTTCGGTATTCGGTTACACCATATTTTCATATTTCGGGAACAAAAACCTGAAAAATGGTTCAACCGAATTCCAAAAATATGGTGAAACTTTTCCCCTCACAGCCGTCGAACCATTTTTTGGTGAAACCAAATGCGACATTTTTAACAGTGGACCAAGGTTCTGATATTTTGGTTCTATTTTAAACATTATGATCCCATCCGTCATTTGCATTCCACCTTTTCTCCAAAATTTCACACACCTGCAGGCGAATTTATTTTATTAAAACACTTTCTCGCGCGCCTCCCACAACTAAATCATTAAGAAAAATGTCACCTAATTATATTCATGTTGCCGCTTCCCAATTTGTAGCGGGGTCTTCTTTTTAAATACTCGAGCGTTTCGGGGGAAAATGTAATTTTTTTTTTTTTTTTTTTTTAGGGGGGGGGATGGCGTATTAAAAGGAATTAATTAAACGCCTTGGGATTCAATAAGGAAACTGGTTCTTTTTTCGAACAAGAAACTGACTTTCTTTAGTGTTTTCGTTTAAGAAACATTTAATTAAATTTTTACAAAAAAAATGATTTTATGATGAATCCGTGCATATCTGAACCTACAGTCCCTAGACAAATTATTAGACGCACTGTATTTTTTTTTAGTAATGATGAAAACATACCAAAGAATGCCATATCATTAAAAAATATGTCTATATATGTATTAAGTATAGCAGATAGTATTTTCTATTCAATAGCTTAAGTTTAGAAACACAAATGTCCTTCTAAAGGTATTTTGTTCATCATTGATTGATACATGAAATCTTGCAGTGCGTCTAATAATTTGTTAAGGGACTGTAAAGTGCTTCTTATAAAAATAATGTTTTCTTCAAAGTTTTGGAGAAGTGAAAGTGAAGGACGCGTCTTTAGCAGTTATCTAGATTATCAGTTTATTGCAACTTTTTGAAAATTGAATATTTTATGCATATGTTTGTAAATATTTGTTACAAAATAAATACAATCAACTAATATTTTTGCGATATCAGATTTTCAATCGCTGTCATTACGGTACTGTTCACAGTCTCGGCTAAACTATAGTTAAACTCATAGTTTCCTTGCACAGAAGCCACGACCATGGGGGGACCAAAACGCGCGGTGGATAAAGACAAAATAAAACGGTTGAAAGTTTCTCTTTATCTGATTGCTCCGCGCGTTTTATAGCTCCGCCCATGGTCGTGGCCTCTGTGCAAAGAAACTACACTCTTAAAACAAACGAGCGTTTTTAACTCAGTCTCAGTTAATTTCCACTCCTTTCCGTGCCGAAAATGCAACTTCTAAACTATAGTGATGAATTTCAACTTTTTTCGAGTAGTAAAATAATAAAAGAAAACAATCGCGTCCATTACCTACTTACACAGCGGCTTTATTAACTCTAGTTCTGAGAACCACGTCCTTTGGCGGTGCCAAAACGCACGTTTGACAATAAAGGTGAATTTCACTTATTGTGTGTTTTAAGAGTGTATGAGTTTAACTATATTGTTACACAGTGGACAAACACTAGTTCATAATTTCAAGAATCATATTTTTTTTAATCCAATCGTCTACTACATTGACTTATGATTTAAAGTATAAACACATGCATTTCAATTTTTATTTTAGATTTAGTTTTCTAGATATACTAAAGCTAAAATAAACATTTCATAAACATTGCTGGCAACAAAGTGAAACATTTTCAAATTTTTATTTGTAAACATCTAAATTGGGGCACTAAAGCCTAAAAATAATTAGCTTTTGAAAGATATAAAAGATACAAAGAATAGATGTAAAAACAATAGATAATAGATAGGTATATAATAGATAGAATAAATAGAAAAATTCATTAAATAATGGGCTTGTTTCACGTGGGATCTGGCAACAGCTATGCGGTCTTGTTTTCATTTTTCTCGAATTACTTTTGTTGATATTCGAAATTGAGTTTTCTAAGAATAAGTTATTTTAGATGTTATTTTTTTTTAATTACAACTTCTTCCAGTGCTGTTGGTTGTTTTAATCAATTTATCAAGGAAAACTTGCATTGAAAGAAGTTGGAATTAAAAAAAATAACAACTAAAATATTCTTAGAAAACTCAATTTGGAATACCAAGGCAAAAGTAATTCGAGAAAAATGAAAACAAGACCGCGGAGCTGTTGCCAGATCCCTCGTGATACAAGCCCATTGTAACGAATACCTAAACTATTAAGTTCATTAGTTTTGAAAACTTGCTAAGTTGGAAAGGTAAACTTCCGTGTTTACGTAGTAACCAAGGAACATCCGTAGACTGGTCAAAACAAAAATTATGAATAACAAATGACGTCACTATGTAAACACGGAAGCGTGTGAAATCGCGGAAATATCGCGATTTTTTTCTTCGACTTTCTAAAACTTGGCGATTCGCCCTCCCGCTATGTTTAGCAACAAATCGATTCTTCGCCTTTTGTCTTTTGGATCGATCCCGAATTCACCCCCTCCCCCACTCCCCGTAAGATTCGTCGGGAAATACGAACGTTCTCCGGAAATAGAACCGTGACGAAACAGGTAAATGTTGAATGTGTGGCGAAAGAGAATGTTGAATGGGTTGATTTTCAGAAAAAATAAAATCGAATTGCAAACGATAAGTAATAATTATTGAATTTTCGAAATAAAATAAATGAAACTAGCCAAATTTAGCATGTAAATGTTTAATATAGAACATCAATGCTGTGTTTGTCGCCTTTTTACCTGTTAAACGGGGCCCGGATGGCCTAGTACGTTGGATCGCAGACCATTACGCTAGCAGTTTGCGCGCTGTAACGGGTGCGGGTTCGATTCCCGCCTTCGCCCTGGGTGTACTTCCTTTCTCTGTGACAGTAAAAATTCTTTCTGTGTCTGTCTTACTTGACGAAGGCTTATAAGCGGGTCTCTGATCAAGCACACAAGCCGGAATATATATGTACCTACCCTACCCTACCCTACCTGTTAAACACAACTGTTGTGTGGAAGCGGTTAGTATTACACTGTTAAAAATTTTGTGCTTGGTTTCACCATGATATTGGTTCCTAGTAGCTGCAACGGCTGTGTGGTGAAATGTTTCACCTTTTTTTTCGGTGTTTGGTTGAACCATTTTTCTGGATTTGGAAACAAAAAACTGAGAAATGGTACAACCGAATACCAAAAATATGGTTTAACGTTTCACCACACAGCCGTTGCAGCTACTAGGAACTATATTTTTGGTGAAACAAAGGGCCTAATTTTTAACAGTGTATGCATTTAGTCTAGTCGTACTAAATGTCACTGCTACACTGTAAAAAAAAAATCAGTTGTGTTGACAGAAGAAAAAAAAATTGTTAGCTAGTATGCCATAAAAAACGTATAATTTACAGAGAAAATCTGTTTATTTTATAGAAAATTTTGTTATTTAAAAACAAAAGCTGTTTTTTCAATGGACAAATTTTAAAAAGAAACACACAATCCTACATTTGGCCCTGTGTTATTGATAGGATACGCTTTAGAGGAATAACAGGGCGAATCTGGATATCCATACGCTTTACAAAATGAGGCGGATGGGGACATGCCATAAAATTATGAAACCATAACTATGTAGCGGTAAGGGAGGTAAGCTATTTAGAATTTACTATATACATTAATTAAATTCGTGCGACGATAAATATCTTAACATTTGCACTAAACCATTTCTAATACGGGTGGAGCCAGTCGGTTAGGCACTCGCCTACATGCGAAGTCCAGGTTCGGGTCCGGCACGCTAAAATAGCTGCCGACCTATAAAAGGCCGTGCAGCTAAAATGTCCGACAAATAATTACCGTGTAGAGGAGTGCACGTTAAATATCCTCAAGTCTAACGCTGCGTACGATGTCGCCCTTAACGTGCGGGTGCCTACTCAGTGTCGGCGTCACTTGCTGTGGTTCTAAATACGACGCCGTCGCCAAAAGCCCGTGTAGCTCTTGTGCGACGATAATTCAAACTAAACTAAACTAAATATGATATTTTTCTTCTAAACTATCGTTGAGTGCTTCCCTGTTTCCGATCAGTTCTAATACCAATTTATACTTTATTCAACATTTTCCTTACTCGACTCAAATCAAAGCCATTCTACCGGCCTTTTTCCAATCAAGGTTGGACGACCGATTCCGAAACCCAATCGCCAGCTGTTAGTCACGCGGGCCAACCCTTCGCCAAATCTCGCCGCGAACAAAAGATTGGGTTGGCCAGTCGATTTGTCAAGGCGCGTGGAACAATGCATCCCATACAGAGTCAAGAGGAAGATGGAGATGCTGCTGGGCAAAAACTATTACGAAAACCGGTGTGCCAAGTGAAGCCATTAATCGCTGTGTGGTAAGCCCAAACAAATGCCCTTGAAGTATTTGGCGCTATTCTACAATAGAGTATTTGACTAAAAAAATTTACTGGCTCAAAATATTCTTATGCCAAAAATATTATAGACCCGTATTTTTTCTTTTTTTCAAATACCCAATAAAAACGGAGAAAAATGAATTTTAAAATTAGGACGAAACATTATGCCAGAAAACGCTTTGTGGCTGTTACGTGGTATCTATGACGTCACTAGTAACTATAAACAAATTCTGAAACACCATTTTGGAATCTACTTTAAGCCAATTTGAACTATCCACTTATGTAAACCCTAATTCCATTTTCTATATAATTCTTATCTTAATAGTATATTAGATTAAATCCAGTTTCATTGTAAGCAAAAAAACATCACACCGGTTTGTTTATATATACTAGTGACGTCACCCAAATCGACGTGTTTGAGATCACGTGACGTACCGATGAAAAATAAGCCATTTTAAAATGATTTTTACTAATTATTTAAAGATTTATTTTGCAAAAAAAATATATACGTTTGTTATTTTTGGGTTCAAAATATAATTAATTTAATATTGGAAGGTATTTTAGCGATACAGTCAAGTACCCTATGGAGTTTGTGTGGCTCACTGCATCGACTTGGCGATTTTTGACTCTCTAATGAAAACTATAAACTAACATTCTTCTTACGTGTGTATCTTGTACAAGTTCAGATCTCTTGTTACAGCGTGCAACTGCGCAAATAATCATTTTTTTTTAATTGACGCTTTTAAGGCTCAAAATGAGCATTTCAGCATTAGCTACCATTGAGTGCTTAGGCTCACTAGCGTTGCTTGGCGACTTTCTAAAGGCTTCACTTTGTTTCTCGCCAAGCCTCTCCATCTTCTTTTAACTCTATGTGGCATCCCGATAAAAGAAGGAGGGAGGAGCAGCGAATATACAACTCATCTCCATGACGGTCAACGCACGATCGGTTTCGGAGGTATTTCCCAACAGGGGGCATATGGTTACTAAGCAACCGATTCAGATGTTAGCTTCCACACTACGTATATAACGTAAAAAGTGGAAGGTATTATAACCGTTCAGTCCGTCTGTCCATCACCCACTTTCATATTCCAAACTACAAATGCTACGGACAAGTGTGATACGTCAAAAAATTCAGCGCATCGAAGTTAGAATACATTGAAAATTTCAGAAAAGAATTCGAATTCGAAGTACTTCAATTATTTAAAATACGGCAAAAAGCTGCGGACACTTTAAAAGCCTATACTTTAACATAGAGAGAGACTAATTTTTATTTTTAATTAAAAAACTGATTGGAAATTTGAAAAAAGAAAAAAAAACGCATCAAGGTATAAGGGAGAGACACTTTCCAGAAAAATTTTGGACTTGTAACATCAATATTTCATCCTGTCATGGCTGCGGACACTTTAAAAGAGCTTACTTTTTTTTAATATAGAGAGATGTTTGTCTGTGGTGTCTTTGTGGGCCTCTTTTGTTGTGGATAAACATGATATTTTTGGAAGAAAATTGTTCGGAATTTGAAGGATGCCGACAAAATATTTCTTTAAGATCCTCTTTTTACTTTCAATTACCTAAAATAAAGTATAATTATTGAATATGGTACATAATTACCTCTAAATGTGTTAATTAATTAAGTGGTAATTGAAAGTCACGTGGTGTCACACACCCCTATTTTTTTTTTATCTCGACGTTCAACACGCGGTCGGTTTTATACATAGATATCATAGTTAAAGTATTAGATTGGCAAATCACGTGACCTCCAATGCTAACAACGGGACGCGCACGGAGGCCAAATAAGGGGGCAAAATGGCCAGTGTTGCTGCCACTTTAAGGAGAAAAATACTACGAAAAAATACCATTTAATTCTAAAATTACACAAAAAAAAATCGTAAAAATACTAGCTGCATTTTGGAATCTTTTTAGTGACTTTAAATCTATTTCTAGTATTTTTTTTTTGTAATTTTAGAATTACATGGTATTTTTTCGTAGTACTTTTCTCCTTAAAGTGGCAGCAACACTGGCCATTTTGCCCCCTTATTTGGCCTCTATGCGCGTCCCGTCGTTAGGATTGAGAGTCACGTGATCTGCCAATCTAATACTTTAACTATGATATCTATGGTTTTACATTTATTTCCCAACAGAGAGACATATGGTTACCAGGCAACCGATTCAGATGTTTTATTATATTAATATTTTGTCTGTTGTGTTTTTGCAAGCCTCTTTTATTGTGGATAAATATAAATTTTTTGCTGAATATTGTTCGAAATTGGATGAATGATGACAAAAAAAAATCTCCTCTTTTTACTTTCAATTTCTTCAGATGAAATATAAAGTAATGAAAGTACTGTGGTGGGGTTGAAAATCTAAAACGGAGATTTTTGTTAAATTATTTAAAAAAAACATTTAAGGTGGGGCCCGGATGGCCGAGTGGTTTGCATTGCAGACCATTACGCTAGCAGTCTGCGCGCTGTAACGGGTGCGGGTTCGATTCCCGCCTTCGCCCTGGGTGTACTTCCTTTCTCTGTGACAGTAAAAATTCTTTCTGTGTCTGTCTTACTTGACGAAGGCTTATAAGCGATTCTCTGATCAAGCACACAAGCCGGAATATATATGTACCTACCCTACCCTACCCTACATTTAAAGTAGTTTAACGGATACTGTAGGGTTAAAGTTAGAAATTACTGCTATTTAAATTTAGAATTTCTATTAATAGAATTTTTTTGACTTGAAAACTTGATAATCTGATTTCAAAGCACACTTCATTTATAGACATGTCTTGCCTGGGAGAATATTTCAATTTTAATGTGGCGTTTTCAGAGCAATTACAAAAGATTGAAGAGTCATTGTCGTCTCCTGTCCAACACATGTTAAGAAGAACGATTACTTCTCTTTCTTATTTCATTTGTAAGGACAAAACTCGTTTGAATTTGTCAACATGTCTTTGTCGAAAAGAATTTTTAGTTTTGTTTTCCGACTCAATTCTATAAACAAATCCTACTTACGAAGTTAGGACTGGTAAATTCAGTTCATCATGAATACTAGACAATCGGACAATTACTTTTTTCCCCCCAGTTCTAAATTTTGTTTTGCGTGACCCATTAAGACAATAGAAAATTTTCAGTGAGTGTTTTAAAAATATTTACATTCTACTAATCTTTAACCTCTCAAACTAAAACATAAATAATGATTACTAACTAGTTAAGGATATTTTAATTTTAAAACGAGGTAAAAATATTTAAAAATATTTATATTTGAGGGGCCAATAACCTCTAACTATAACATAAATAATGATTAGTTTCTATAAAAGATATTAAAATTATAATAAAGTTTTTTTTTTTAAAACATGTAATTTTGTGACACTATTCTTCTCCATCGGCCTATTTCAAGTTTGAGTGGATTTTTTCCCCATTTATTTTCATTTAATTGAGTTTTGCCATTGTGATAGAATTCCACACTCTTAAAAAAAGAGTGAAATCCACTCCTATAGGGGAAGTGCATTTTCGGCACCGTAAAGGAGTGGAAATTAACTCAGACTGAGTTGAAACCGCTCGTTTGTTTTAAGAGTGCAGATATAAAAATATTTAATCTTGTGAAATAAAAAGGATTTTTTAATGAACTGATAATAATCTTTACTCACAATAATTATTTTTAAAGAAACTGAAGCAAATCACTAAAATTATATTCAAAATAGAAAAAGGTACTTAACGTTTGTATAAGAGCTATATTAAAGTATAAATACTTTAATTATATTATTAAAATGAATATTATTAATTCTATTTTTCATGGAAATCATTAAATGACGTATGACGTCTGTAGTTGTCTCACATCAGAAATTGGATGCGCAGTAGCTAATTAAAAAAGATGACAAGTTTTCTTTTAATGTGAATATAGTTTTTTGCTGAAGTTTATCGAAATAAACATAAAAACTTTAAAAAAAATAGACTTAAAAATAACTAAAATAGTTTTTTAATTTTTTTTCTCATACGTTGTTTTTAAATATAGGTTGAACTAATAAAACACCAATTTTATAGTAAATATGTCACAATTAAAAAAAATATTGAAATTGGTACCGTGTCCACCTAAAGGTTATGGATTAAGCATGGTAAACTAAATACATTTTTTTACAGTGTTGACGGTAATCTTACGAACACGTTTAATTAGCTCATCGTGTCGAAGCTGCGTCAACAAAAGCTTTCTTTACAAAATTGTCGTATATAAGCGCATCAATGAGCGATGAGAGATGAACATGATGGGCGGATATTACATTGTCACTTGCAGAATTTTAAGGGGACAGGGAACATATCAAAGCTTCAAAATATCAAATTTTCATTTTAACTTTCAATCACTGAAATGAATATTTACGAAATTTCTTATATAATACGCACCTGAATACGGTGTTGGAGTTCGCAAATTTGGTAGTTATTTCAATATACTTTTATTTCCAGCTTCATACGTCGTTATTTTAAAACATCGATTTTTAGCTTTTAGGTACACTTTCCATCACAGCTATTGCGTGTATCTAAAAATAATTTTTTACAGAAATAAAAAAATCTATTCAACGCAATGAACCTCAAGTTTGACGGTAAAACATTCATAATTTTAAGTTATTAACACAAATAGAAATTAATCTTAAATTAGAAAAATCGTCTTATTTTTACCCACTTAATATATTCTTGGAATATTTTTGGTTCACTGTGTTAAATAGATATGTATACGACATCACAGAAAATTTCAACTTTTCTAGTAAAATAGAAAAAGAGAAAAGTGTACCTTAAGGCTGAAAATTTGTGTTTTGGAATAATTACATTTAAAGCTGGCAACAAAGTTATATTGAAATTAACTACCAAATTGGCAAACTCGAGCCCCATATTCAAATGTGCATCATAGAAGTTTTTTCGTAAAGACACACGATTCAGTATCTAAAGTTGAAATGAAAATTCGATATTTTGAGTGGTCGTTTTGTTCCCTGTTACCTTAAGAGGGATAGACATAATGAAATATTTTTAACCCTCTGCGGGATAACCAAATAGAATAAAACGTACATTTGTCTTCGGGAATGAAATTTGAAACATGAAAATGAATTAAATAATGAATTATTCTAAATTTAAATGAAATTCTTTTTGATTAAGTCATAACAACAAAACAAATTTGAAGGCAAAATAACATCTGGTTATTTAAGTATTAATATCGGATGTCACGTCAGCATATGGAGACACTCTATTCTAAAAATTAAAAATCTTTGAAAAATAATAACTAAGTACGGAATTCATGTTTTCTCTTCATATTAGTGGAAGAACGTTGTTAAGTGACTTCCATAGGTATCATAGTTAAAGTATTAGATTTGCAGATCACGTGACCTCCAATGCTAACGACGGGACGCGCATGGAGACCAAAATAAGAGGGCAAAATGACCAGTGTTGCTGCCACTTTGAGGAGAAAAATACTACGAAAAAATACCATTTAATTCTAAAATTGCAAAAAAAACAAGAAGTTCATAAAGAACTAAAATAGCCTACTCTCCTGTTACTTAAATACTTACTGAAGTTCTAATCGGGGAAAAAAAATAGGTTCCTAAAGTAAATATCATCAACAGCCGTTTCTGCACTAGATTTATACACATTAGAAAAAAAATCGAAACACAGCACACAGCTATAATTTAAACTTCTAAAAGCCAAAATCAACTATTTTCCTTAATATTCTTTCGCAAATTAATTAAATATTATTTATCATCTGCTCGTGATTTATTTGTAGTTCGAAGAATAATTAAATATTTATTAATAACAAAAGTAATGAAATACTACTCCGAACTGCATTAAAAAATAAGAAATGTAAATTAAAACTAAGCATAATTGCATGCAAAAGTATGCCTTACCGCTTTCTTGGTAGATAATTAATGAATAATCAAAGAATCAAATTGTGCTACATTTTATGACGTCATTCCAAACTGATTCATGAAAATATTATTTTGCTTCAAATATGTTTAAATAAATAAAGTTTCTCATGCCATTGTTGATTTGGCAACAGTGATTTAAATGACTCAAAATTGAATTTCAATGCTAATTCAATGGGAAATTCGCCGAAAGATAGTAGATTTATGTCCGTCCGGACGTACAGACAGACGGACAAAAAGTATGAAAGTTGGGTATCTGAGGCCATAGCTTTATAACAAAAAAAGAATTTTTAAGATCCGATGGATAGAACCGATTTTGGAAGGGGGGTACGGACGGACAGACGGACAGACAGGCAGAAGGACAGACATACAAACAGACAGACAGATGGACATCAACCGCATTTCAATACCTACAGTGATTTAAATGACTCAAAATTGAATTTCAATGCTAATTCAATGGGAAATTCGCCGACAGATAGTAGATTTATGTCCGTCCGGACGTACAGAAAAAACGGACAAAAAGTATGAAAGTTGGGTATATGAGGTCATAGCTTTCTAACAAAAAAATAATTTTTAAGATCCGATGGATAGAACCGATTTTGGAAGGGGGGTACGGACGGACAGACGGACAGACAGACAGACGGACATCGACCGCATGTCAATACCTACTTTTTCATTTTTTTTTAATTCTTTCGAATTAAAAAAAGAAAAGTAGGCTAAAAATACTAGAAAGGATTTAAAGTCACTAAAAAGATTCCAAATTGCAGCTAGTATTTTACGATATTTTTTTGTAATTTTAGAATTAAATGGTATTTTTTCGTACTATTTTTCTCCTTAAAGTGGTGACAACACTGGCCATTTTGCCCTCTTATTTTGGCCTCCATGCGCGTCCCGTCGTTAGCATTGGGGGTCACGTGATCGGCCAATCTAATACTTTAACTATGATATCTATGATTCTAAAAATTAAAAATCTTTGAAAATTAATAACTAAGTACGGAATTCATGTTTTTTCTTCATATTAGTGGAAGAACGTTGTTAAGTGACTTCTTTGGAAAAATTAAGATTTCTGTGTCAATGAACGATATTATTCTCTCCTTAAAAGTTAACAAATTTCGCCTTTTCCATAGATTTAAGTTAAGAGCATTTTACCGTTTGCACAGTTGCTAAGGGCAAAAAAAAAACCCTCATTTTCTCGGGGTTTTTTCTTATACAGCAAGTACTTCCTCTAAGTACTTTAAACGATAACAAAACGTCTCTTAATTTACTTAATAAAAACCCATTAAAATGACTAAATTCTCATAAACGAGCATAAAATGACCTAAAACGACAAAATGTATAACAACAAGTACCACATACTTCCTTAATAATAAATCAGCAGGTTAAAAAAAATGATACATTTCCTCTTCAACATAAAAAAAAAAAAACCGCCTTGGAAATATTTAATGTTTTCTAAAAAAAATATTTTAAAAAAAAGCAAAGTGACCATTGAAAAGTCACGCTTGGTGAATTGCACATAAAATAACGATGGGAGCCGTATTTAGTCCGTGACGGAAAAAAAAGGGGGGAAATCTTTTCAATCACTTTGTTACCAAAGTTGTATCGCATCCTGAACAAATCTGCCGTGAGTAGGTAAGTACAGTATCTACAACAATGACTTGAACCATTGTTGTATGCACAAGGTGACACACGGTACCCAAACCATTATTTCTAGAAATAATAACATTAATATTTGTAAATTATGTTGGTTTTATTTAATGCTGCCTCTAAATAAACATTTTCTAGCAATAAAAACAAATATTTACAAGTAGTTTTGCATTTATTTAAAAAAAGGGTCAACATTTTAAACTTTTATAAACCGCTACTCCTCAATTCCGCTAATTTTGAGAATAACTCCACCAAATTTTTATATATATTTTTTATAATTGTTCAAGAACTACTGTGCATGGATTTTAAAATGTGAGCTAGAGTTAAAAAGTAACATGCATTTGTACTGAAAATCACAAAAAAATTACAAATCATTGAATTCAACATTTTAAAAAAAACCAACTATACATAGTTGACCTTATTCCATGCACAATTTTATGCACCATATATATAAGAACACAGGTTAAAAATTTCAAAATTCTAACTTAATTAGCAAAAAAGCCTTAGGAATTTATTAAACACAAGAATTGAAAAATGCAAAGCAGAGAAAAAAGTTTGAAAGAGATGAAATACGTATTCAAACTTATAGGAATAAAACAGTAAATGTCCAGAAAGATATTGTGAATAATAAGAAGTAAAAACTGAAAAATCGATATTTTGACCAATTTTGGGGTACCGCGTCCCCATAGCTAAAAATGCTAAAATATAAAAGAAATTATACTAAAAGATGAATTATTTCAGAACAAAAATGGTCTAGTTCATTAGGAAGATGCAGCAGTTTACCTGACCACGGCCAAAATCACCTTCCTCTTTTATTATTATTATTATTATTATTTGATATTTTTGCTGGATTTTACTTCCCACTGGTGAGCTTTTTTAATGGTAATTTAGTTTTTAGTTCGGAAGCGTTTCGGCAAAAAATAATAATAGTAATTTCAAATTAGAGTGTGGATGCTCGTTAGGCCTAACAGGAAATGTGATTTCCCACCTTTTGTTTGTGAAAACAAGTAGCGTTGTCCGCTGTTATTTTTTTTCGTAAATAATGAAAAAGAAATTCCAACTAACCACAAACGGAGTTTTACGTTTAAACATATTGACTACTACAATATTAAAAAAGGCCAAAAAGGAGAGGAATCTAGAACAAGTTCAGTGTTTTGTTTGCGATTTCATACAAATTGTGTCTACATAGAATCACATAGTGTTTGTGAAGTATAGACAATCCACGGAACAAATTCGAAGGAATGTCAATTCACAGGACATTCTATATAAAATGCCTTAGCGCGTAGGCAAAGTATATAATGCTAATTGTCTTATATTATACAGTGTACACACACTATGAACACATACTAATTGCACTAATTTGTGCAGATAATGGTAAGAGCAACATCGACATTTTTGTGATTAATGGTAATTACACTCTTAAAACAAACGAGCGGTTTTAACTCAGTCTGAGTTAATTTCCACTCCTAGCTTTCCGTGCCGAAAATGCATTTCCCCTATAGGAGTGGATTTCACTCTTTTTGCGGAGTGGGTAAAAGAAATAAAAGAAAACAATCTACGTCCTACACTCTTAAAACGAGCGGTTTTAACTCAGTCTGAGTTAATTTCCACTCCTTTCCGGTGCCGAAAATGCACTTCCCCCATAGGAGTGGATTTCACTCTTTTGTTTTAAGAGTGTATATTTTTACACTTATATTAACAGACTAATTCACAAGTAAAAAATATTCACAGAACCAACAGTTTTCCCTTTAACTGCTGCAAATGACATTAAGTTCTGGTAACTATAAAAATGAATAATTTCAAAATTTACAATTTTTACAAACTTCGAAAGCAGGTCATTATATGAAAGCTAAACTTCTCCAAAGCATACTCTTAACGATAAGAATATAATTACTTCCGTCATAAGGAACACCATTCGTTACACTCGAAACATCTTCATCAGGCTATGTCCTCACTACGACATCAAACGCCACAAAGGCAACAAATGCAACAAAATTTGGCGACCGCCAAGGGCGCCAAGCGATGCAATAGCATGGGGGATGACTCTGCCAAGTCGCCAAGTTTTGTTGCATTTGTTGCCTTTGTGGCATTTGTGGTGTAGTCAGGACATAGCCTCAGAAAACTATCTTACATGCAATGAAATAAATGTTTTAAGCAATTAAACATTAAAAAACAGTCATAATTATTAAATAAACAACCATTTACAACATCTAACCGTAACGCAGCTCAAGTTTCGCTTGTTAAATACGGCCATAATTACCAAAACAAATTATCCATGTTTTTAAAGGTCATATTTATTTATACAACTATTTAAGGATGAAGATATAAAGAAAAAAAACCATTTGGTGCTATTAATAAACCCTTCAGAATAATTCGAGACATCGGAGAGCTTACTTAAACTTTACATTATTATAGTAATTCATGTATATATTATACCGTTTCGTACTTCCTTTAAACCAGTAAAAAAAATCAGACAATGTTTTTTTAATGTTCGTTTTTATGTTCCAGTTTCTGTCAACTAGTTTAAAATAAATTAACTAAATATCATTAAATACGGCAAGATATTCCTTTGTTTGGGTTCGATTTGTTCTCTGATGCGGTTTAGATTTTTGTTCCCATTTATGTATATAAATATAATTCTATTTGTTTTTTTCTTAATAAAGTAGACTTTTTAGAAAACAAACTAACAACTTGTAATGACATTGTATGTTAATAAAGTTTTCCCATGGTGTTTAAGAATCTTTTTATTCTGTTATTTCATTGATATAAAATTGCGTTTAATGATTTTTCCATTTACTAATGCAAATTTATAAAAAAAAGAACAAAATCGGTTCTTTAACTTTTTTTTTACCTACTTATAACTAACTAACTTGTGGCTTAAAAAAACAATTAACCTATTATGTTCCAAAAAGGATGCAGAGGCAAATAGATTTTGTATGCCATAGAAGGATGTCGCCCTTAACGGTTGCGTTGGGTGCCTACTCAGGTGTCGGCTCGTCACTTGACTGTGGTTCTAAAATACGACGCCCGTCGCCAATAACCTTCGTGTAGCTCTAGTGCGACGATAATTAAAACTAAACTAAACTATGCCATAGAACAGTTGGTTTTAAAACACACTTATAAGTGCGAATTATTAATAGAATCTAAATAAACTGAAGATCCTGTAGGTTTGGTTAGTTTGAATTATCGTCGCACTAGAGCTACACGAGGGCATTGGCGACGGGCGTCGTATTTTAGAACCTCAGTCAAGTGACGAGCCAACACCTGAGTAGGCAGCCAACGCAACCGTTATGGGCGACATCGTACGCCGCGTTAGGACTTTGAAGGATATTTAACGTGCACTCCAGCTGCACGGGGTATTATTCGTCGGACATTTTTGGCTGCACGGGTCGTTTATAGGTCGGCAGTTATTTTGGCGATGCCCGGACCCGAACCTGGGACCTTTCACATGCTAGGCGAATGCCTAACCGACAGTAAATTTTTAAGACATTCAGCATCATATAAAAACAATATTAAAATTAATTAATTATTAATTACAAAAACTGGTACAGCTTGTTTTGCATTCAAAACACACAACAATGTGCATTTATATTAGCTCTAAGGACATTCTCATCGGACAAGTGTCACCAAAGTTAAATTATGTTGTTTTTTTAGCCTGACTTATGTACATGATTAACTGGAAAAAAGGCCATTTAACTTTCGGACAGACAGATACTTGAGATCACGCCATCGCATTCACGTACTACGCTAGATTTATGCCTTCCTTTCAAAATGGATTCGACCAGACACTATCAATGACATTTCTCTTTGAAGAATATGTATAGTTGCTTCAGGCGACCGAAATAACATTGCATTAGACCGCCCCGGCCGGTAATACAGTCCCTGGACAAATTATTAGACGCACTGCAAGATTTCATGTAAAACATTAATTACCGGATGATATTGTACCATTTTATTATTTTAAACTGATTTGTTTTTTGTTTTTATATTACCCAATCAATTATAGATTTATTTGACATAAATAAAACAGCATTCATTTAAGCATAAGTTTATTAAGTTTTAAAGAAAAGTGAAATGAATGTTAGTAAAAGTCAATATGTAGTTGAGCCGCCTTTAGCCGCTATCAAAGTTTTAATTCTAGGCGGCATGCTATCAATGCAAGACTGTACTGTCTCCTGCATTTGAGGATGATGATTCCACACATAAATAATCTTATAATAAATAATTAATATAAATTAATCTTAATCATAATTATCCTAAAATAAATACAAATTTGTAGTTTACAATTCTTTTAAATAAAAATCAATAATATTGTAGTTTAAATATACCATTATTGCATAAAAACTCTTAACAAACATAAAATTACTAAAAAAAATACAGTGTGTCTAATAATTTGTCCAGAGACTGTAGTTAATGTGTCCAGAGGGTTTGTTCTGCCTAGTCTATTCATCCGCGCGGTAAACATGTAAGAAAGTTGACGTTTCATTTAATTTAAAGTTCTTTTCTATAAAAAGCTCCCATTTTCAACAAACAGACAATAATCCATTAAAATATCTGATTATCCGAATCTGTAATTTTCCAACTAGGACCGGTCGCGGCCGACCCGGTAGCACACGGTTAGGGAGCTAGCCTTTGGAGCTTAAGGGTTCGAATCCCGGTAAGACATGGATGTTTGTGTCCGTCAATAAATGTTGTTATTTGTCTACGTGTTTGTGTCGTCTCTTTCTATGTGTGTCTCTTGTGCCTGTGTCATTTCTGGGGTTGAGTACAATAGACTTGAGGTCGCAGTGCTTGGCGAACTTGCCCCCCACCAAGAAAAGTCATAAGTCATAAGAACCGGTCGTAAATGTTTAGAATAATTGATGTTCATTTCTGTATGACTCAAGACATTTGTACTCAAGTGTAATTTATTGTATGATGAAGCCTAGAATTCATACCAGAAAACGTGAAAACACTGAACGAAAAAATTGAGTTGATAAAGAGTAAAAAGAAAAACAAATTTTAACTGAAACTAATCGTAGAGTGATGCGAACGCCAATGTTGACATTTCTTATCAACCTAAAATCCATCAGCACCTATCATTAGATAGAACAAATTGTAAATCCCCAACTATCATCATTACTTCAATTTCGCAAAAATTTAAATTAAGTACTTACGAGCTTTCCTTATCTAAATGACTTTTTCCCTTTCAACTTAAGGGGGAATGGGCGCGCTGAACCGGGGGTCTCCAAAGCATAGTGCATCGGTGTTAATCCAATGGCGAAAAAATATTTTCTCTGCTACATTTCTCCGGCTGTATTGAATATATTTACAATCGGATTTTTTTATGTGATAAATGTAGCTGACTCTCTTCCCACTTTTTGAAATTAGTCCGAATATTTTTTAAATTTTCAATAAATAATTTTACACAAAATATTCCAAGCCATTTAAAAAAGCGGGAAGATAGAGACCTGTAAGTTATCTACATTTATCATTTAAAAAAAAACGTTTGCAAATATATTTAATACAGCCGGAGATATGTGGCAGAGAAAATAGTTTTTTCGCCATTGGATTAACACTGAGGCACTTGAGTTTGTAGACCCGAGGTCCAGCGCGCCCATTCCCCCTTAAACAACATCGTCAAACCCTGATATATTAATGAAATTACTATTGAGATTGACTTTTTTTCTTGAATCCCTATCAGTTATCGACCGAAAAACGAACCCAATGTCCTAATTACCTCACTAATTTCCGATGATATTTGATACGAAGTTCCACGAGAAGGTCGAATCTCATCAACTAGAGTATTTCCTTCAAACACAACCCCAACTCGGTTTACGGAAAAGGAAATGAGAAGTTTAATGGGTTGCTGGGAAACTGATACCCTCACCAAACAAAACAAGTAGGTTTGTAACAGAATCTGTCACTTAACCCGCTTCCACACAACAGGTAAAAAAAAAAGCGCCAAACACAGCATTAATTTCTGTATTAAACATTTACATGCTAAATTTGGCTAGTTTCATTTATTTTATTTCGAAAATTCAAAAATTATTAATTATCGTTTGTAAAAATTAATTTATATTTCAAAGAATAAATATGTAATATTCCTCGCTTTTAAATAGAATGAAAACATTTCATATCAACATACAAAGAATCTCGTAGTGAAATATATTTGACGTCATTTCAAACTGATCGATGTCGCAAAAATAAATTTATTTTAATTTATTGTCTCAAAGAATGAAAGTTTCTCGAGCGATTGTTGCGAATGGCAATGGTGATTTAATTCTAATAAAAATGGCTTCCTATGCTTTTTAAATGAGCATTAAAGTTTGCAGTTTTTTAAATAATTGAAGTACTTTGAATTCGAATTCTTTTCTGAAATTTTCAATGTATTCTAATTTCGATGCGCTGAATTTTTTGACGTATCACACTTGTCCGTAGCATTTGTAGTTTGGACTATGAAAGTGGGTGACGGACGGACAGACAGACGGACTGAACGATTATAATACCTTCCACTTTTTACGTTATAAACGTAGTGTGGAAGCTAAAAAGACAAACGAAAAACTCGCTGTAAGGGAGCTAGCGACCTTTAGAAGCAAGTTCCTCTAAAAACGTATATAGTCCGGATTTTATATTGTAATGGCTCTCTTTATTTTAATTCCTTTTTTATGGTTCTTATCAGGATATTAGTTTTGTACATAGTTTTAAAAAAATTCGGTGCAATATTGCACCAGAATCCTGGAACTTTCCAGCTGCCGCCAATAATTGGATCGTTGATTTACCACTTTTGTGGTGTATCAAAGTTATGGATTTATCACACAATGGGTAAATTCACGTTCCAAATAGTGGTAGCACCTCGAAAGTTCCAGGATTCCGATGTAATCCAGCACCAAATTATTAGCAGTATAACATGACATGGATCGCTATTGGCCTATAAGAATAATTGAACTACCTGCGCAATAGTCAATTCTCCAAAGATTTGTCGCAACTCTTCTGTATGTATTAGTCATTGAGCTAGCAGGAAAACTGGAGTGAGGTGTGTGATTCACTGAACAGGGCAGCAAACGAGCCGGTCCAATAACGAAACGCGGAGGAATACACGGCACTGCAGCAGAAACGAACCCGGGCAGAAAACCTAGAAACTTGCCTATTTCGCTATTGGGTTCGTCTTCGCTGGTTCTCAGTTGTGATCACAATGGTTATTTCTTAAAAAAGTTAAAATTTAAAGTTAAAGAAAGTTGATTTCTTTCGAACTAAAAATGTTAAAATACATCAAGTCAATATGATAGAGGGGTCTCATACAAGCATTGCATACAAGTGTAGGGAAAATAGTCCTTTTCTGCCCGGTTCGCTCAAAAGGATGTGAGTGGGTTTTCGGCTCGCTGACCACCTCACTCCAGTTTCCCTTCTACAGTTCCCGCCACCCTTATTTGTTACACTTTAGGGATGGAAAAGCGAAACCGGTTTTTTCATGAGGCCGGTCTAAATCGGAAACCGGTTTTCTGCGGGGAAAACCGTCTAAAAACCGGAAATCTGTTTTTTTCTCATAAACCGCCATTAGCGTTTTTTTTTTTAATTATATAATTAAAAAAAAAAGGAAGTAGAGATGGAATAATGTAAAGCTTAATAAAAATACTCAAAACGATTAGAAAAACCGGAATAAAAAAAGGAACATTATAATTTTAAATAATAAGTAAGAATTAGGAAGAAAACCTAGAAAATAAAATGACTGTTAAATTAGCAAAGCTGTTTTCTTTTTTTAAAATTCGAAATTAAAGTTTACAAATTAATTGATATTTTCGATTAATTAATAAGAAACTGAAAAAACGTTAAAAAAATGGAAACCCGTTTTTTTTTTGCCATTGAAAAACCGGTTTCTTGGAATCCGGTTTTATAAAACCAGTTTTTAAGGTTCGGTAAAACCGGCGTTGTAAAAAACCGGGTTTTGAAAAACTGAATTTTTTTTCTGAAAAACCGCCATCCCTAACTTGTTCTAATTTGGTTGGCGGCGAGTATAGCTCAATGCTATTAGTACACAAGTCAACATTCAGTGACTCTATTTTCACCCAAACACCTTCCGAAACGGCAGTTTCCATACGCGTAATTCCAGACATGGGGGGTCGAAACGATAGTAAAACACGTCCCCCATGGACTGAGTCAGAACCCTCCCCCTGTAATGGGCAATCTACGCACCCAAAAAGATATTTAGGGTTAGGGTGGGTTATTACCCCCCCCCCCCCCCCCTCAGACGATAATTGATTTGTGGAGAGGGATGCCATTTGTGTGTCGTGTTTGTACAAATCTCCGGATTTATTTCCGGATTCCTGCCCGGAGAGGGTGTTAGAGATCGTAATGGCGCATGGTCCAAGGATTGTGGGAACTGGGGAGCAAAGTCGGTTAGACGCTCGCCTAGCATTGAGCCCGCATGCGAAAGGTCCCAGGTTCGGGTCCGGGCATCGCCAAAATAACTGCCGACCTATAAACGGCCTGTGCAGCCAAAAATGTCCGACGAATAATACCCCGTGTAGAGGGAGTGCACGTTAAAATGCGCTCCAAAGTCCCAACGCTGCGTACGATGTCGCCTTTAACGGTTGCGTTGGTTGCTAACTCAGGTGTCGGCTCGCCACTTGACTGTGGTTCTAAAATACGACGCCCGTCGCCAAAAGCCCTCGTGTAGCTCTAGTGCGACGATAATTCAAACTAGACTAAACCGAGGATTGTGGGCGGGTGAAGAAACGTCTGACACTAGAGCTGCGTAGGTGTGGCTAGGAAGGTTGGTTCTAAGATCGACAGAATTGAGAACAGTAATATAAGAAATGTTGTTATGAAAATATTATAAATACCGTGACGCATTATAAAATATTATAAATTCAGACACACATTGTACAAAGAAAAGATCAAATAAAAATAGAAACACAGAATATTTTTAATTTGTATGTGCACCCATTAAAATTTTGTTAAGAAGAAGTGTGTCTTAGAAGAAAAGTTATTGAAAATTGGTTCAGTGAAAAAACATTTAAAAAAATTGAAATCAAGAAATGCATTATTTATACTCCAGCGACTTACTAAATATTTAGTTCAAGCGTTGGTTATTATTATTAATCGAATGAAAAACAACTTACCACGTTCTTAAAATGTTGTTTCAGTAAAATTTGTTTAAATATATAAATGGTTTCTTTTTAGCTTTTTAAATAGTTTCGTATTTATGATCCAGTTAGATGCGTTTTTCATGTATGCATGGATTATCTCTTTTAAAAGTTCTACTTTGTAACAAAAAGTAGAACTGAAATCAGCACGAATAAAGCAAGAACATCGAATGATAGAATAAACAGTAACTGATTATCTTCTATCATAAGGGAGATTAAATATGTATCGCAATTATTTTTGGCTATTATCTATGCATTTAAGTTTCATTTTTATTTTCAAATAGATAACATGTTAAAATGTAGTTTATTAATAACAATAATTAAGTGTACAAGGGTTTAAAAAATGGCTTAAACTTCTATTGAATTCTGTATGACTATTTATAAAACTCAGGAAGGATATTCCACGGTCTCGGAGAAATTCAAATTTCTCTAAAATATTTTAACATCATAATATTTTTTAATACTTATTCATGTCTATGTAACTTATATATATAGACATGAATAATATTATATATATATATATATTATATATATATATATATATATATATATATATATATATATATATATATATATATAATATATATTATATATATATATATATATATATATATATATATATATATATATATATATATATATATATATATATATATATATATATATATATATATATATATATATATATATATATATATATATATATATATATATATATATATATATATATATATATATTATCTATATTAATATAAATACTAATTATATATTTAATATTATAATTATATATATATTATATATATATAAATATATATATATATATATATATTTATATATATATATATATATTATATATATAAATTATAAAATATACAGTTCTATAAAATAGTATATAAAAACTACATTTATTATTCTATATAATTGAAAGAGGTAGTTTAAAAAATTATAATTTGTTTTTCTTAAAATGAAAAACATGTAAATATTTGTTTCATTTATTGCTAATTATTATACATAGTTAACATTATACTAAAATTCATATAATTACTTTTGTAATATTTAAAGAATTAAATATTTGTACCGTATTCTATTTTAATATGAATACGTATTTGCTTTTTGCTTACAACCTTTATTTGTTCGGTTTCAATCTTGTGTTAATAAATCCTAAGTTTTGCTAATAAGTTGATTTGAAATTACCTGTGTTCTTATATAAATGGTGCAAATGTGCATGAATAAGTACTATGTAATTTTTTTTTAATGTGAATCAATATTTGTATTTTGATCTGAAAATGCATGTTTTTTGACTGTAGCTACATTAAAATCATGCACGTCTTGAACAAATGTACTAAAAACACTAAAAGTTTGTGGAGTATCTAAATAAGAGGGTGCGTTAAAAAAAGTTCAAATTTTGACTTTTAATAAATAAAATATTGATATGTTTTATTAAATGTTTATTAAACATTTATAACCACATATTACAGTTTGTATTATTTTAAATAAGTTTGGGTACCGTTCCTTAATTGTTAATAACTACATTTCCTTATTGTACAGGTAATTTATGTTCCACCTTGATTCTGCTTATGTTTTTCATTCTTCTTTTAACTGTTTTCCTCGTTTGTATTTCAATTATTTTATTAATGATCTTGATTTTTTTAATGTGTCACAAATGTTTTTAAATCTACTCTTTTGTCTGTGTTTTAATTTTCTGTCTTTGTATGTCTTCTACAGTAGGGTTGTTTCACGTCGCGGACGGCAACAGCTCCAATGGTTTGTGTTTATATGCTATCTGGAATTACATACTTTTGTTTTGGTATTCGAAAATGAGTTTTCTAATAATATTTTGCTCATAACATTTTTTAAATGTCACT
Organism: Oedothorax gibbosus; assembly: GCA_019343175.1. Classification (NCBI taxonomy): domain Eukaryota; kingdom Metazoa; phylum Arthropoda; class Arachnida; order Araneae; family Linyphiidae; genus Oedothorax; species Oedothorax gibbosus. Next base: position 1,881,780 of record CM033270.1, on the reverse strand, counting down.
TTTTGCTGTGGTGTTGTTTGTTCAAATATTTGTTAAAGAATGCTTACATTGCAAGAAAAGTTTCTTTTCATCTATAGAGGTCATTTCGAGAGTGAAACCGAAGCAACCAATGAAATCGCAGCACTGAGAAAAATGGAAACAAGAGCGTTGCATCCATAGATATCATAGCTAAAGTATTAGATTGGCAGATCACGTGACCTCCAATGCTAACGACGGGACGCGCATGGAGGCTTATAAGGGGCATAATGGCCAGTGTTGCTGCCACTTTAAGGAGAAAAATACTACGAAAAAATACCATTTAATTCTAAAATTACAAAAAAAATTACTAGAAAAGGATTTAAAGTCACTAAAAAGATTCCAAAATCCAGCTAGTATTTTTACGATATTTTTTTTGTAATTTTAGAATTAAATGGTATTTGTTCGTAGTATTTTTCTCCTTAAAGTGGCAGCAACGCTGCCCATTTTGCCCTCTTATTTGGCCTCCATGCGCGTCCTGTCATTAGCATTGCAGGTCACGTGATCTGCCAATCCAATACTTTAACTATGATATCTATGGTTGCATCATAAGATCGATTCCCGTTGGTATTTGTTCCTGTTATTTTCGCATAAAAAATAAATAATACGTAACAACATCTCGAGTGCGATGTAAACACTGCGCGACGTCGACAAAGGGCGGAAACGTGCGGCAATGATTTGCACACAAAAGAGATCCGTGCCGCGGAAGGACGTAAAGACGGCGAGAAAACGTGTCCCCCAAATGTGTGGGAACTCTCTTGTGACTCCTATTTCCTCATACTTTTCTTGGCACTACATGCCGAACTACTAAATAAAAAGATGCCAACGTAATTGGGTATTTGTTGGGATACTTTGACATACAGTCCCTGGACAAATTATTAGACGCACTGTATTTTTTTAGTAACGATGAAAACATACCAAAGAATGCCATACAGATGTCGATATATGTATTAAGTATAGCAGATAGTATTTTCTATTCAATAGCTTAAGTTTAGGAACACAAATGTCACATATATTCCGGTTTGTGTGCTTGATCAGAGACCCGCTTATGAAGCCTTCGTCAAGTAAGACAGAAACAGAAAGGATTTTTTACTGTCACAGAAAAAGGAATGTACACCCAGGGCGAAGGTGGGAATCGAACCCGCACCCGTTACAGCGCACAGACTGCTAGCGTAATGGTCCAAAAAACTCGGCCATCCGGGCCCCCGTGTCCATGTATCAATCCTCTATTACTGCATCTGTCGTAAATAACATTGGCAAGCGTTCCTTACCCTCTCATGTTCCTGTTCCTGGAATTTATGTACAAATGACACCCTGGGGATGTCATCGAGAATGAATTCTCCGAAAATGGAATGGATGTTCGAATAATGGCTTTCATAGGCAGAGGTATCATTAGTATTAATTTTCTAAAAAAACATAGATATCATAGTTAAAGTATTAGATTGGCTGATCACGTGACTTCCAATGCTAACGACGGGACGCGCATGGAGGCTTTTTAAGAGGGCAAAATTGCCAGTGTCGCTGCCACTTTAAGGAGAAAATACTACGAAAAAATACCATTTAATTCTAAAATTACAAAAAAAGTACTAGAAAAGGATTTAAAGTCACTAAAAAGATTACAAAACGCAGCTAGTATTTCTACTATATTTTTTTTTGTAATTTTAGAATTAAATGGTATTTCTTTGTGGCATTTTTCTCCTTAAAGTGGCAGTAACACTGTCCATTTTGGCCTCTTATTTGGCCTCCATGCGCGTCCCGTCGTTAGCATTGGCGGTCACGTGATCTGCCAATCTAATACTTTAACTATGATATCTATGGTCTAAGTACTAATCTTCTGCAGAATATGTGTCCATGTATCAATCCTTTATTACCGCATCTGTCGTAAACAACATTGGCAAACATTCCATACCCTCTGAATGTACAAGTGACACCCTGGGGATGTCATCGACAATGAATTTACGAAATGGAATGGCTGTTCGAATAATGGCTTTCATAGGCAGAGGTATCATTAGTATTAATTTTCTAAAAAACGGGTAGCCTCTGCTGATTTGTTCAGGAAGGGCCTTTTTATTTGTAAGCAAGTGTTGGGCTGATTTCATAGCCAACATTATTTTCTGCAATGGCCGCTCCCTGCATTCCTGGATCCTTTAATTGGATCTCGATCCTGGTGTGTTGGGGGGCCAAACTTCCTCAGACGCATGAATTCCTATCTTGGCGCCACACTGACCAGCATAAAAGAGTTTTGTTAGAGATGACGTTACACCACAAAGACAGTGGTCAGGATAGTACAATTACGGGAACCCCCATAGGATATTAAAATCCTCTGAAGTTTCCCGCGGGTATACCTGAAGACATAACTCCATGTCACGCCTGCAAATTGCGGTATATTGAATAATTGATATTGTTCTTAAAAATTTATGATCTAGTTTATTTATTTATGGAAGTAATTAATATTATAAGGTTTTCATTATTAAATGTAACGCAATGTACTACACTCTTAAAACAAATAGTAAATTCATCATGGGAAGTGCATTTCCACCTATTAACCAGACTGAGTTAAAACGCTCGTTTTAGATGTAGGACGAGAGTTATTTTTTACCCTCAGTTGTTCTATAAGGAGAAGTGCATTTCGGCACGGAAAGGAGTGGAAATTAACCAGACTGAGTTAAAACGCTCGTTTAAGAGTGTAGGACGCAGATTGTTTCTTTTATTTCTTTACCACTCCGAAAAGATTGAAATTCACTCCTATAGGAGAAGTGCATTTTCGGCACGAAAAGGCGTGGAAATTAACTCAGACTGAGTTAAAACCGCTCGTTTAAGAGTGTGGACGCAGATTGTTTTCTTTTATTTCTTTACCCACTCCGAAAAAGATTGAAATTCACTCCTATAGGAGAAGTGCATTTCGGCACGGAAAGGGTGGAAATTAACCCAGACTGAGTTAAAACTGCTCGTTTTAAGAGTGTAGACGCAGATTGTTTTCTTTTATTTCTTTTACCACTCCGAAAAAGAGTGAAATTCACTCCTATAGGAGAAGTGCATTTTCGGCACGGAAAGGAGTGGAAATTAACCAGACTGAGTTAAAACCGCTCGTTTTAAGAGTGTAGGACGCAGATTGTTTTCTTTTATTTCTTTTACCCACTCCGAAAAAGATTGAAATTCACTCCTATAGGAGAAGTGCATTTTCGGCACGGAAAGGCGTGGAAATTAACTCAGACTGAGTTAAAACCGCTCGTTTGTTTTAAGAGTGTATGTTAACCACTATACGATTTGACCATATCAGGAATAATATTAATTAGCATATAGCCAATATCAGAATATTAGTTTACTATTATACATAAAACCCCTAACAACCATTAATTAGCCGGCCAACACATGGCGGACTATGGAAAAGACGTTTTAACCTTTAAGAGAGTGATAGTCAGTTCCATAGACTTGTTTCGAAATCCTAAATTCTGAAAAAGTATCTTGCTTTGCTATATTTAAGCATTTTTTGGAAGCCATGTATGAAAAAAAATAAGAACAAAACTAATCGATATGGAAAGTAATAATCTTTATAATTTAATTATTATAATGGGAATGTTTCAGACGATGTAACGCTCTTTTTTTTTAAATTTTCTCCATACTTCTATTTCATTGGTTGCTTCGGTTTGACTCTCAAAATGACCGATATAGATGAAAAGAAACTTTTCTTTTTATGCAAGATTTTTCTTTAACAAATGTTTTGAACAACCAACAGAACAGAAAGAAGTTGGCATTAAAAAAATTTAACAAGTAAAATTTTCTTAGAAAATTCATTTTTGAATACCAAAACTAAATTAATTCCAGGCAAGAAAGGAAAACAAAACGTTGGAGCTGTTGCCATCCACAACGTAAAACAACCCCATTGATAAAAAAAAAGTATAAATGTATATGACGTCATAAATTTACGACACCGGCTAACATGAAAATTAAAATTTCACGCAACGAAAAAAACATGATTTTCTACACTTTTTATACGTTTAAAATGTAGTCAAACGTTGAAAACTATTCATCTGCACCAAATTTTTAACAATATCTTAAGAAATATTAACCCACGAACTTTAAACGAGTTGGGCAATTTTTACAACAAAAAGTTATTGAAGCAACTAGTGCCGAAAATAATACTTTATTAAGCGAGTGGCTTTTATTTCTCGAGACCGTAGGTCGAGTGAAATAATGACAAGAGCCTAATAAAGTATTATTTGGCACGTGCTTGCTTACAATATTTTTTTTATAATAACGTGCAAAAAAGTATTTCTACCAATGAGTGATTTTCATGACATCATTTAGTTTCAATGGCGATATTCGAAAATGCAAAGTTGTAAAAGAAAAATGGTAAAATAATTTTCTATTTTGAATCAAAATAGTATTTACATTAGTGCTACTTTTGCTTTGCATTAGTTTCCATGGAGATATTCATGACATCATTTTGTTTTTCTACCAATTAGATACTCTTATTTACTTTACCGCACTAGTGCCGAAAGTACTACTTTCGGCACTGTCTGTGACGTAAGCACGTAAAGTGTCATTTTCGCAACGATTTATGAATGAATATGATATAAAAAAATGTGAACTTTTTTGCACGTTGTTATAAAAAATATGTTTAAGATTGTTCTTTTAAATGTCATTCTAAACCAATCAAATCGAGCTGATTTTTAGAATGTATTAAGTTGATTTAAGATCCATAGCCCTGGCAGATATCTAATGCTTAAATAACTTATGAAAACTTTAGTAAAACAATCGCATTGGGATGATTTCGAAAAGTAAAACACTTAGTCACAGCAGTGGATGTAAGGCAATTTGTTTAAATAAATAACGTGCAATATAAAAATAAAATACCTCGAATTTCACAGTTTTATGGTAATGGAGTCATGAGTCATGTCATTCTAAAGAACACCGGGCGTGATTTTAAGATGTTCCAAAATCACGTTCCATTCTTTCCTCTTTTTTTTTGCAGAGGTGGTAAATGAGGAATCATTTACATAATCCACACCTGTAGTTGTGCTGTATGCGGCACACGTGCAGACGATTTTTTGATTTTTCGAAAACTGGTCTCGTTTAATTTTTCTTTTTTTATACAAAGTGGCCCGAGAGATTCGCTGAAAATACGAGAGGAATGCCTTTTATTGAGTAAAATCGCGAAATTCAATTTAATTTGGGAAGAAAGTTATGAGATGTTGAAATGGAAATTATTATTTTGTGTGTGTGTGTGTGTGTCGTATCCCCCGCGAAGGTGTTCTCACTTTGTTGTAGTGCGGTGGCTTGCGTGTGAGCTATGCCGGCGGTAGCTTTGCTACTGGCAGGGTCCTCCATGCCGGACACGTCGGAAGGGAAACACCAGACTAAGAGCAACACCCTGGTCCTCCAGGTTGGGGGTTGGGCGTAGGGCCAACAATGGAACTAGAAAAAGAGGCAGACCCAGACTGAAGGGTGGACTGCCTCCAAAAGGACTTTGTTTCGATAAAGGTCAGAGATTGGAAAGGTGTTGCACGCAGAAGGAGAGACTGAGCAAATTTCCTTGAGAAAGCCAGGGTCCACCCAGGACTGCCGTTTTTAGATCGGTAGTTATTCTGACAATGCCCATACCCGAACCTGGGACCTCTAGCATGTAAAGCACTCTTGCCTTACCGACCAGCTCCCCAGCTGTGTTCATATTAGGTAATTGAAAGTAAGAGACGAAGAAAACTCGAGCTCTTCTCTTTGGATACCGCCATCTCTCCAGCTCAGTGACCCCCGACATTTGACAGCTCTAGTGCGCTGCCGAACGCCACGCCAAATCCCCCGAGGTGCCGTCCCGATGACATCTTGATCTGTTCTTGTTTTTGAACATTCTTTCGCAACAAACAAGACCGGAAACCCTCCCTGTGTGTGTGTGATCACGCGAACGTTGCCACTCATCCGAAACTTTTCGCTTTTTTTTGTTACACTTTTTTTCCCCTATTACCATTATTTTTTTTCCTCCTGACTACTTTCATCTTCTATTTCGTCTGCCGTCTTTGGCTGTTCGAACTTTCGAACGCAGGCGGTTCATTAGCGGCTGCGCTGTCACACTTATATGAAGTATTCTATTTGGATATTTAGATTCTTCTTAACTTATAGTGAATTCTTTTTTTAAAAAAGTACGAGAACTGGTTTTTTTTCAACCTCCGATGAGCTGTAACAAAAATACGGATTAAAAAAAAAAACGATTTATTTACCAAAAGTAATGTACTATACTACAAAAAAAAATCTTTTTGGCTAAACCAAATGGAACTCGAAAAAGAGGCAGACCCAGACTGAGGTCGGTGGACTGCCTCCAAAAGGACTTTGTTTCGATAAAGGTCAGAGACTGGAAAGCTGTTGCGCGCAGAAGGAGAGACTGGGCAAATCTCCTTGAGAAAGCCAGGGTCCACCCAGGACTGTCGAGCTATTGATGATGATGAATGTACAATACTGCTTATAATACCACATAATCACCTTGACGATTAAAGAATTTTTCATATCTGTAAACAAGCTTTAAAATAACCTCTTCATAAAATGTAGCCGCCAATGATTTGAAGTGAGTTGTGACGGTTTCTTTGAACTCCACGTCAATTTTTAAGTACTACAATCCAAGCCACTACGCAAATCGATAATTCACTTATGGTATACCTACGAGTTTCCCTAAACACTTGGTCTTCTCGCTGAACAATGCCGTCTGTAGCGACAGACTTGCTTCCTTGGTCCCCTTCTTCATGAACATCAGTTCGGCCACCTTAAATTTTCAACAGCATTAACGAACAACGCCATCACTCATAAAGGTGTCTCCATACAATCTATTTATTCTTCGATGAATTTCTGTTGCTCTGTTCCCTTCTGCCTGTGATAAACGAATAACAGCTACCAATTCTCACTTGGCGGCTACATTTTATGAAGAGGGTATTTCAAAGCTTATGTACCGATATGACAAATGCTTTAATCGCCAAGGTGATTATGTGGAGAAATAAGCAGTATTGTACATTACTTTTGGTAAAAAAAAATCTTTTTTGTATTTTGACCCGTCTTTTTGTTACAGCCCATCGGAGGTTAAAAAAAACCAGCCCTCGTACAAATTATGTATCTGCGCTTCTATAATGTAATGGGAATTATTAAAAATTATTGTAAAAAAAAGTACTATAAACTATAACAATCACAAATGACCATTCATGTTAAAATTGAGATTACGCTGCTACAAAATCTCTCCTGAGATATGTCAATCAATGAATTAATAACCAAGTACCGATCAAGGAAATTTTTTATCTTTTTTTATCAAATATTCCCCCTTCCCTTTGTCTTGCTGTTCTTTTTTTTTCAACGCAGACGATAATTTAGACGTCCACAGTCGAATGGCCACCCGTAAGAAAGAACGAGTAAACCAGTAGTCAAAAGAACATAATCCAAAATGGCGGTCATTCCGCTTGTAGAACAAGGGATTAAAAGCGACGGGGGGGGGGGGGGATCTTTTGGCCAGGTCCGTTGACCTGTCAATCGCCGAAAGCTCAAATTGCAATTCCCACTATAAGGTCGGGGCCAGGATGGCCGAGTGGTTTGGACCATTAAGCTAACAGTCTGCGCGCTGTAACGGGTGCGGGTTCGATTCCCGTCTTCACCCTGGGTGTACTTCCTTTCTCTGTGACAGTAAAAACTCTTTATGTGTCTGTCTTACTTGACGAAGGCTTATAAGTGGGTCTCTGATACACTCTTAAATCAAACGAGCGGTTTTAACTCAGTCTGAGTTAATTTCCACTCCTTTCCGTGCCGAAAATGCACTTCTCCTATAGGAGTGAATTTCACTCTTTTTCGGAGTGGGTAAAAGAAATAAAAGAAAACAATCTGCGTCCTACACTCTTAAAACGAGCGGTTTTAACTCAGTCTGAGTTAATTTCCACTCCTTTCCGGTGCCGAAAATGCACTTCCCCCATAGTAGTGGATTTCACTCTTTTGTTTTAAGAGTGTAAAGCACACAAGTCGGAATATATATGTGTACCTTACCCTTACCCCTTACTATAAGATCCAAAAACGAGGGAAGAAAATCGGAAAAAGATATTTAATTAAATTAATTATTTAGACCCAGTTTGCTTTTTAAAAAAAATTAAACTAGGCGGTGTGCAACATTACGCGACTTTTAATTACCCCTCAATCAATCGAAAAACAGTTGAAGGCAATTGTAAGATAATTTAGATAAATTAGATAATATTAGTAGACAAGTAGGTTTGTAACAGAATCTGTCACTTAACCCGCTTCCACACAACAGTTGTATTTAACAGGTAAAAAAAGCGCCAAACACAGCATTAATTCTGTATTAAACATTTACATGCTAAATTTGGCTAAGTTTCATTAATTTTATTTCGAGAATTCAATAATTATTACTTATCGTGTGCAAAAATTGATTTATATTTCAAGGAATAAATATGTAATATTCCTCGCTTTTAAATAGAATTGAAACATTTCATATCAACATACGAAGAATCTCGTAGTAAAATATATTTGTCGTCATTTCAAACTGATCGATGTCGCAAAAAAAATTATTTTAATTTAATGTCTAAAACAATTAAAATTTTTCGAGCGATTGTTGCTAATGGCAATGGTGATTTAATTCTAATAAAATGGCTTCCCATGCTTTTTAAATGAGCATTAAATTTTGCAGTTTTTTTTAAATAATTGAAGTACTTCGAATTCGAATTCTTTTCTGAAATTTTCAATGTATTCTAATTTTGATGCGCTGAATTTTTTTGACGTATCGCAGAATCGCTGACGTATCGCTGAATTTGTTTGAAATTCGAAAAATAATGATGCTACTTTTTGTAAAAAAATCTTAGTTGCCACAATTTCCATATCATTAACTTTCTTTCGAAAAAGAGAATAATTAGGAGAATTGATGCTTTAAAAATACAAGCGAACTTTCGCTTATTTTTTTATTCAATGTTAAAATTCTCTATGCATCCTTCTCATACATATATAATGAACCATCAAATAATTGAAGTACTTATCGAATTAGAATTCTTTTCTGAAATTATCAATGCATTCTAATTTCGATGCGCTGAATTTTTGACGTATCACACTTGTCCGTAGCATTTGTAGTTTGGGCTATGAAAGTGGGTGACAGACAGACCGACTGAATGATTATAATACCTTCTACTTTTTACGTTGTTATAAACGTAGTGTGGAAGCTAATAGCCGGGAAACGTACAACCTAGCTTAAACTGACAAGCCCATTGGGCGCCCCTGTGGCCGAGGTGTCGATAATCGAAGAGCCTCTCACCGAGAAGATTCTTGGTTCTGTCCATACTACGGACGTATTAGTGCTGGGGAAAAAAATCTCCTCTAAAAATCAATGGGTTGGCCGAGTAATCTACGATATAGGTGCTCGTTTAATCTGTGGAGTCTAAAGTCCCGACGACGCTAGCGTACGATGTCGCTCGAAGTACATTTGGTTGCCCGCTCAGGTGTCGGCATCGTCACTTGATGTCGGTTCTAAATTGCGAGGAGTAATTGGTTATTTTAAAGTTCCATGGAAGCTAGAAATAGTCAGCCGGACACGATGAAATTGCCCACAAGCGCATTGAATATCAAAGTTAGATCGTTATTGAAGCTCCGATGAAAGCGAGATGGAACTGTGGAACAAACAATCAGGCGCAGGGTCAGGGTGGAATGGAACTGCTGGGAAACCCCGCCAAACGATCCAAGACCTTCCCCAGTTACGATCGTAAAAACCACTATCGTCTGGCGTGGGAGTCAAAGTCAAAGGTACGGAGTTGAGTTGATTAGGTCTGTATTGTTACGGTATTGTGTTGGTAATTGATTAAGGAGGTTTGGGTTAAAAGTAAAATTGAGTTGTTTATAATTATTATCTAAGTTATTTAGGAATATACCTTAATTGTAGTGTAATTTAAATTGTGTTATAGCCAAATTTAGCATGTAAATGTTTAATTTAGAATTAATGCTGTGTTTGGCGCCGTTTTACCTGTTAAATACAACTGTTGTGTGGAAGCGGGTTAAGTGACAGATTCTGTTACAAACCTACTTGTTTACGTTATAAACGTGGAAGCTAAATGGTGGTGAAACTTTTTTTTTATCACACAATCGTTGCAGCTACTAGAAGGCATTTTTTTGCGAAACGTTCCAAATTTTCAACAGTTTATCACACTTGAAAAATGCACAAATCTGTATCCATCCCCCCAAAAATACATCATGACAAGGCCTTTTTATAAGTTTGATTAAAAATGTATATTATCTTTTAAATCACGTATAAAAATGCAATTCAAAATCATGAGAAGGAGCTGTTTGTTTATACAAACAATTCGAGTATCTTGAATCTTTTGATTGATGGTTCAACAACGATTTAAGGCCAAAAGCATGGTGAAAGGTTTAGCTGTCCGTTATTATTCCATATACAACTGAATTTCTCTGGAATATGTAAGAGAAGAGCATAAAGCTTAATTACTTACAAGCAGTTTGAAATTTATCCAAAATAGGAAGTTTTTTTGTACATGTGCTTCTCACAACATACATCCAGAAAACCGCCCAAAATACCACAAATTGTCTCTAAAACAATATTGATAAAAATTCGCACTTGGTTTCGCCTTTTTATGGGTATTCGGTTGAACCATTTCTTAGGTTTTTGTATCCAAACTATGAAAAATAATTCAACCGAATACCAAAAATACGGTAAAGCATTTCATCACAGACCCGTTGCAGCTATGTATTAGGAGCATAGATATCATAGTTAAAGTATTAGATTGGCAGATCACGTGACCTCCAATGCTAACGACGAGGGCAAAATGGCCAGTGTTGCTGCCACTTTAAGGAGAAAGATACTACGAAAAAATACAATTTAATTCTAAAATTACAAAAAAAAATACTAGAAAAGGATTTGAAGTCACTAAAAAGATTCCAAAACGCAGCTAGTATTTTTACGATATTTTTTTGTAATTTCAGAATTAAATGGTATTTTTTCGTAGTATTTTTCTCCTTAAAGTGGCAGCAACACTGGCCATTTCGCCCTCTTATTTTGGCCTCCATGTGCGTCCCGTCGCGTCGTTAGCATTGGAGGTCACGTGATCTGCCAATCTAATACCTTAACTATGATATCTATGATTAGGAACCACAATTATTAAACCAAGCATCAAATTTTTAACAGTGAACAAAATCCAGGGTCAACAGTTTTTCTTCGTGCAACAGATCCTGTCTCCATTTCCGGTATAACGCTAAAAAAAACCCAGAAAAATAAGGAATTATATCCCTCACCACATATTGTTAGCCTCAAAAAAAAGGAAGAAAATTTTTAGAATGCTGAAATATATCCGCGCAAAGTGTACTGAATGTGAATAGAAACTCGTTCTCAACTACGCGACAGGAATCAAAACGGAGTCGGTAGTTTTGTTGCGAACTTAGAGATCTTTTGTTCTCTGGCTTCCAGACTAATTTGAAGTAATTTTTACAGAATTCGGATGCAAAGTTTGACAAAGTTGTACAATTCAACTGATTTCGATTTTACCTAACCTTCTGAGGCTTTTTCCGTATTTTATGCACTATTCTTATTAATGATAAACATAAATTTAAAACGTGTATAAATAATGAGTTTTTGTTTATATATATTCTTCCATTTTTTGCTCGTAAATAATTTTTTGGAGAGTTTCACATTGTTTTTACCAGTGGCTCGTACTCGACATTATCATGGAGAATGATAACTTTAATCCTACTACTTCTTAATACTTAAGGTAACTGAGGGAACAAAACGGCCACTCAAAATATCGAATTTTCATTTAAACTTTAGTTACTGAATCGTTCCTTTACGAAAGAACTTCTATGATGCACATTTGAATATGGGGCTGGAGTTTGCAAATTTGGTAGTAATTTCAATATAACTTTGTTGCCAGCTTTAAATGTCGTTATTCCAAAACACCAATTTTCAACCTTAAGGTACACTTTTCTCTTTTTCTATTTTACTAGAAGGGTTGAAATTTTCTGTGATGTCGTATACATGTCTATTTAACACAGTGAACCAAAAATATTCCAAAAAAATATTAAATGAGTAAAAATAAGACGATTTTTTTTATTTAAGAAATGCGCAAAATTTCTATTTAGGTTAATAACATAAAATTATAAATGTTTTATCGTCAAACTTGAGGTTCATTGCGTTGACTGGACTTTTTTTATTTCTATAAAAAATTATTTTCAGATACACGCAATAGTTGTGCTGGAAAGTGTACCTAAAACCTAAAAATCGGTGTTTTAAAATAATGACATATGAAGCTGGAAACAAATTTATATTGAAATTAACTACAAAATTTGCGAACTCCAACCCCATATTCAGATGCGTATTATATAAAAAAAATTTCGTAATCATTAATTTTAGTGATTGAAAGTTAAAATGAAAATTTGATATTTTGTAGCGTCGTTATGTTCCCTGTCCCCTTAATAAATGTTACTTGCAAGTTTGTCAAATCAACATATCGAACTACCAAATACGAAACTGACAGCAAGCACTAGAGACGACGTTTTTAAACCAAGAATTAAAATAACAGTCGGTATACGAATGAACTTGTAGAACTCAGTTTTCAGTTAAATTTTAATTTAATGATGTTTTAAAGTAGAAAGGTAAGCAGTAGTTGACTTTCCTCGTACTTTCTTCTCTATAATTTTAAATAAGGTTCAATGCACTTTTAAAAAAAAGCGGTGGTTTATTAAATTTGAACTTTCTATATGTAAAGTTCTTATTAAATAAATCTTTGTATGTAAGAAAGGGTCAAGTTTATCCGTAAGGTTTTTCATTTCGGTTTCTTCTTTAGCAAAAATTTTGAAAGGGGGGGAAGGGGGGAATTTTCCTAAGACACTTTTATAAAAAGTAACATAATAAAAATATATAGTAATAAATATAAATAATAGTATAATCTAACTATAATTTATTTGTTTTGTAATTTTTAAATGGACAAACTAGCGTCAAAGGATTTGTCAGGTCGACAGGATCTTACACAAATACCTAAAATTTAATAAAATTACGAAATTCATAAATTTTTAAAGATAATATATTTTACTGGAAACACTGACTAAACCCCTTGATGGGTTTATACGCCCATAACTCACAGTTAGTTAAAAGTCCCTGTGATTTTTAGCTTCAACACTACGTTGATAACGTAAAAAGTGGAAGGTATTATAATTGTTCAATCCGTCTGTCTGCCTGTCACCCACTTTCAACCGCAAGTCGCAAAAACAAGTGGGATGCATCATTTTGAAGCAAAAAATCAGGCTAGGTTACATCCCAAATTTCATTAAAAATTTTAATTAGAAGTATATTTAAAATTTAAATAACTAAAATTTTAATCTACATTGAAATAACATGCAAATTCCATTTTCATTCAATATTTTCACCGTTGCCATTTCGTCAAACGTACGAGAAATTTTATTTAAAACAAAAATAAAACTCTTGAAAAATATTTATTTATGTGATATGATTCAGTTTGGATTGTTTTGATATTACAATAGAGTTGTTTTGATGGTTCATTATGTATGTATGAAGAAAGATGCATAGCGAATCTTAACTTTGAATAAAAATATGCAAAAATTTGCTTTTATTTTTAAAGCATCAATTTTACTAATTATTTATTCTTCTCTTTTTCGAAAGAAAGTTAATGAACATGGAAAATTGTGGGGCGACTAAAAGATATTTATTATAAAAGATTATTAAAAAAATATTGCATCATTATTCTTCGAATTTCAAACAAATTTGCAAACGATAATGAGTAATTATTAATTTGCGAAAGAAGATTAATGAAAATAGTTTATTTTGGCGTTTAAAAGTTTGAATTAGAAATAAATTATTAGCTAAAGGCCTTGTTTGGCGAATTCCTTTCTGAGGTGTATAAATAGTGCGTTTTTTTTGTTGAGCACAAATATTGTGTGAAAGCGGTTTAAGTGACAGATTCTGTAACAAGAACCTACTTGTTTCCTTTAAGATTTATTAGGCTAAAGAATAACTTAACTATGGTCTCAAAGAAGCATTACATTACACGAATATTTCTTTTGTAAGTTGTCAGTCTTGTGCCACTCCCATGAAAGAAATTTTAAAAAAATAAAAATAAATTACAAATGAAATCTATAAATAGCCACAACCATAGCATAACGAGCGTAACGACCACATTGGGCTTGTTTTCAAATGTCAGACAGGACCTTTGAATGAGCTAAAGCATTGTTCGAAAAGAGTACGAAACATTCCACAAAAGATCTGTATAATCCACATGCATTCCCTCCACCCCTCGCAATTGTTCCACAGCAAATCAACCAGAAGAATATCCCATGGAGGTAAAAAAAAGATTGAGGTGATGACGAAGGATATTTTTAGGTAAAAGCTTGTTCGCCAAGTGAGGCCGTGATCGCTTCTTTTATACACCCATACAAACCACTTGGCAAATAAGTTTCCCTACGTTCAATGAAATTAAAGGGAATTGGAAGCGGTAACCGTGTCTTCAAACCGAATTCTTCTCTCTGAATTTCTCATAGATATCACAGTTAAAGTATTAGATTGGTAGATCACGTGACCTCCAATGCTAACGACGGGACGCGCATGGAGGCCAAATAAGGGGGCAAAATGGCCATTGTTGCTGCCAATTTAAGGAGAAAAATACTACGAAAAAATACCATATAATTCTAAAATTACAACAAAAAAATACTAGAAAAGGATTTAAAGTCACTAAAAAGATTCCAAAATGCAGCTAGTATTTTTACGATATTTTTTTGTAATTTTAGAATTAGATGGTATTTTTTCGTAGTATTCTTCTCCTTAAAGTGGCAGCAACACTGGCCATTTTGCCCCCATATTTGGCCTCCATGCGCGTCCTGTCGTTAGCATAGGAGGTCACGTGATCTGCCAATTTAATACTTTAACCATGATATCTATGGTATTTCTCTAATGGAGAAAATTATTAATTTTCTAAGTCAAATCCTTCCGACAGAATTGAAAACGGCTTATTTTAATAAAATAAATTGTAGCTGGCTTACAAGGCCCTATAGTTCCACTTTTTGAAATGGGTTCTAATATTTTGTTGTAAAGTTATTTATTAAAAATTTAAAAAAAATATATTAGAACCCATTTCAAAAATTGGCACTATAGAGCCCTGTAAGACAGCTACAATTGTCCTAAAAAAACGTTTGTAAGAAAGTATTCAACGCAGCCAGAGTAATTTAGCTAATTAAATTATTCTGCCATTGGATTAACACAGAGAGAAGATTTTGGTTTGGAGCAATCGCTCCTATTTTTATCTCAACAAACGATAATTTGAATTTACCACGTGACGTAAAATCTCCATGGTTTCATTAGTTGTTTTGGTGATTGGTGACGGTGTGACATGGTATCATAGATATCATAGTTAAAGTATTAGATTGGCAGATCACGTGACCTCCAATGCTAACGACGGGACGCGCATGGAGGCCAAATAAGAGGGCAAAATGGCCAGTGTTGCTGCCACTTTAAGGAGAAAAATACTACGGAAAAATACCATATAATTCTAAAATTACAAAAAAAAATATCGTAAAAATACTAGCTGCATTTCGGAATCTTTTTAGTGACTTTAAATCCTTTTCTAGTGCTTTTTTTGGTAATTTTAGAATTAAATGGTATTTTTTCGTAGTATTTTTCTCCTTAAAGTGGCAGCAACACTGGCCATTTTGCCTTCTTATTTTGGCCTCCATGCGCGTCCCGTCGTTAGCATTGGAGGTCACGTGATCTGCCAATCTAATACTTTAACTATGATATCTATGCATGGTATACTATGTTTTGTGGACAGAAAATTCCGTTTATCGCCAAAGATACCGTTACGCGAGTTTTGAGCCCTCAAAATGAAAAATCTCCAATTTTTTTTCTTTTTTATGCCACTCACGGCATCACTACGTTGGGGTGTATAAAATAGACTTGGCGACTTTCAGACGGCTTCATTTTTTGTTCCTCGCAAGCATCTCTATCTTAACCTCTATGGAATCATCGGAACAATCATCAGGTTCCACACTGTTGCCATTCACAAAGACACAAATTACAAGGAAAAGAAACACACACGGCGAAGATGTGTAATTAAATTGCCTGGCGGTATTAAATTTCAGGAAAAGAGGATAAAAAGATTTTAAAAAAATTCTAATTCGGTCGTTTTTTATTAAAGGGTTCAAGGCTCATCTTGTTTTCCGTGAGATCATTTTCTAGGTCACGTGATGTGGAATGGAACGATTTTTTTCTCTCATTTTTTCCCTTTAATTATTTATAGCTTAAAAAAAAGTAAATTAACTTTTGTTTTTCAGCAACCAAAATTTAAAAAAAGAAATATCAAAAAAGAAATAGTTATTTATGCAACAAGTGTGAAAAGTAACACTTTTTAAGAGCGAGTGAAATAATGACACGTGTTTTAAAAAGTTTACTTTTCACACGTGTTTCATACACTATTTTTTATAATTACGTGAAAAAAACAAATCTCATTGGTTCAAAAATAACTCAGGTGCTAATTTTTTTTACGTAAAGAAGATCGGCATCGATAAATCTCTGGAACCACAAAAGGCAAACTTATTTTTTAGTTTAAAGTCAAACATTTGAACATGGATACTGATTCAAAAATAAAAAAAATAATAAAATTAACGCGCATAATATTCATAAATAAAGCAGATCAATAAATTTCTGGATTTTATGAATATTATGAAATATAAATTTTACTTGAAATGTTTGCATCTTATGAAAAGAGTGAAAAAATTAATTTTCTTCACTGCTTTTGGGTGAAAAAAAGTAATTTTGTATCACTGTTTCTAAAAAGTAGAACTTTTCGCACGCGTCTGATATCAAAATTATAGTGCAAAAATCGGATTTTTTTCACGCAATTATAAAAAGTAATTTTTTTTATCACTGTTTCTAAAAAGTAGAACTTTTCGCACGCGTCTGATATTAAAATTATAGTGCAAAAATCGGAGTTTTTTCACCCAATTATAAAAAATATATTTAAAAAAAAGAAAAAAGAACGAGTTTTCGTGCTAGGTATCCCAGATACTTAGCATCCCAAAACTGTACACTCTTAAAACAAGCGAGCGATTTTAACTCAGTCTGAGTTAATTTCCACTCCTTTCCGTGCCGAAAATGCACTTCTCCTATAGGAGTGAATTTCACTCTTTTTCGGAGTGGGTAAAAGAAATAAAGAAAACAATCTGCGTCCTACACTCTTAAAACGAGCGGTTTTAACTCAGTCTGAGTTAATTTCCACTCTTTTCCGGTGCCGAAAATGCACTTCTCCTATAGGAGTGAATTTCACTCTTTTCGGAGTGGGTAAAAGAAATAAAAGAAAACAATCTGCGTCCTACACTCTTAAAGCGAGCGGTTTTAACTCAGTCTGAGTTAATTTCCACTCCTTTCCGGTGCCGAAAATGCACTTCTCCTATAGAGTGAATTTCACTCTTTTTCGGAGTGGGTAAAAGAAATAAAGAAAACAATCTGCGTCCTACACTCTTAAAGCGAGCGGTTTTAACTCAGTCTGAGTTATTTCCACTCCTTTCCGGTGCCGAAAATGCACTTCTCCTATAGGAGTGAATTTCACTCTTTTTCGGAGTGGGTAAAAGAAATAAAAGAAACAATCTGCGTCCTACACTCTTAAAGCGAGCGGTTTTAACTCAGTCTGAGTTAATTTCCACTCCTTTCCGTGCCGAAAATGCACTTCTCCTATAGGAGTGAATTTCACTCTTTTTCGGAGTGGGTAAAAGAAATAAAAGAAAACAATCTGCGTCCTACACTCTTAAAACGAGCGGTTTTAACTCAGTCTGAGTTAATTTCCACTCCTTTCCGGTGCCGAAAATGCACTTCTCCTATAGGAGTGAATTTCACTCTTTTGTTTTAAGAGTGTAGACGTGTAAATATTAAGTTACTTTTGGCATGCAAATATTTACATTACTAAAACGGTATAATATGAACCGTTTGTCGGGGTCAAAATCTACGATTTGCTAAAAATAAATATACAACAGAAAATTCTTTTTGCATGTTTATATTCATAAATACGTGAACTGAAACGCTCTACCCCATTTCTTATTATTTATGCAATTTAATTATTTTACCAAGTCAATATTAAATCTCTATTTGTTGCCCAAATGGGATGTTTATACTCCCAAAAAATGTAAAAAAAGAGGTGTTTTCCATAAATTTTGTGATGCGATTATGACGATTTCGTGACCTGTCCTCCCTGATGAGATATCGTAATACATTTGACTTGACAACCTTCCCCCCAGAATCTCGTGTGAGATTTTAAAAATTCGTTGTTTTTTAATACTTTTTTTTTTATTCTCTTATAAATCTTCAAAATACAAACTAATCGACGTCAAACCCCGAACTTGGATAGTCCGAACAGCAGCTGCATCATCTGATGATAGTGGGAAAATACTTAAAAAACACATACGAGCGCTACAGGGCTGGAAAAAACGCCCGTCCTCGACGGTCAAAAATTCCCCGAGGACAACCAATTTCTCGAATCCGACGTCCACGACGACGGCCATTTCTCAGTTAAAGTTCGTTTATTTTTAAAATTTTATTTTTGTTATCTTAACAAGAGACTAGCGCCTGCGCCACTCGCTCCACCCAGTCTGTGACGTCACTGTTGACGTCTCTCTGCTGTCTCCAATCAGGGCCCTCAAATCCTGGCATGGGCGTTCCTCGGCCTTGCTCACTCCTCTGAGTCACTTCTCGAAAGTTTTTGTTTCGTTTACCTTCCCCACTAAAATTCGAAAACGAATGCGGCCGACACTGCTTGTATTACCGTTCTCAGCATATTTACGGCAAAAAGATGAAACGGCAGCAAAGCATCAGCAATTATTTTGGTAGCTGAATCGGAAACAATTCCAATAAAAAGGCAAAAACCACTTCAGAAAATGGTCGTACCGACGATATCGAAACAAATGAAAATCGTTTTCAAATTTACAACACAAAGAGAAGAGAAAGCGATCATATTTTGAGACTTGTACAAAATAATTTCCATGGGTGGAGTTCTGTGAGGAAGAACAAAAAATGTATTATTACTGTATAATATAATTGTAGTAATTACAGTGTGCAATTTATATAAATGTTTGTAATAAATATATATTTATATATATTTATTTATTTAGATGCTATTAACATAGTTTGAGTTTGACGGGTTAGTTTCAGAGGAGGACGGGTACATTCTTGGACAAGCCGTCCTCGGGGACGGGTAATATTTCTGAGATTTTTCAAGCCCTGCGAGCGCATATTGTCTACTTTTTCTTTGTGAAGTGTGAAAATGCTTTGAACACGTGCCTTTCGGTCTGAATTGAAGCTAGTGGAGAGAAAAGAAAGAAACGAACGCCAACGCCAAACGAATCTATTTGTTAAAGAACAAATAGTACTTTTTCGCTAACGCTTCTAAGTGTGGTTCGGAAAGCCACGATAAAAATCATGTAATATTTTGCGGAATTCAATTCCAGAAGCAAATTTTACTGGAATTTGACTCCATTTTATCGAAATTTTAGGAATCGAAATTTTTATTTGATTAAGTCCGGGGATACATTTCGTGATATTTGACAAGTACCCCCCCCCCCTCCAACCCCCTTCTAAACAAGTCACGCAATTTAAGGGCGCCTCCTAACCCATTAATTTAAATAGACTAATTACTACTTTAGAAAAAAATAATCTACGGGCGCAAATTTCTATCCATGCATCAGCCAATACATTAACGAGTCTATACGTCTTAACGTTGAATCATATATGAAGTCGCGATAGAAGCTTAAGGGGGAATGGGCGCGCTGGACCGGGGGTCTCCAAAGTAAAGTGCATCAGTGTTAATCCTATGGAGGAAAAACTATTTTTTCTGCCACATTTCTCCGGCTGTATTGAATATTTTTGCAAGTGGATTTTTTTGTGTGATAAATGTAGCTGACTTACAGGTCCCGACCTTCCCACTTTTTGAAATGGGTTCGAATATTTTTTTTTTAATTTTCAATAAATAATTTTACACAAAATATTCGAAGCAATTTCAAAAAGTGGGAAGATATAGAGACCTGTAAGTTATCTACATTTATTATTTAAAAAAAACAATTTTTAAAAATATTCAATACAGCCGGAGAAATGTGGCAGAGAAAATAGTTTTTTTCCCCATTGGATTAACACTGAGGCACTTGAGTTTGGAGACCCGCGGTCCAGCGCGCCCATTCCTCCTTAAAGAACCCAGCTACTCGGGTAGCTAGCTATTTTTTTGTGGGTCTATGAGACACAGCGTTGCAGTTAAAGGTTAAATGCACTTGACCAAACTCTGACAAAACAATAGATTTTGGTCTTACAAGTCATTGCACGGACATTCGTTTGCTAAATGAGAAAATGGTCTTGTTGACTTTAAACGATCTTTAAACCTGGACTAAGTAGCGCTAATCATCAGTTTGGTACGAATGCAATTGCTCTTTCATTCACGAAATTGCTTTTGTGTGTTGAGGATGAGACATTCACAAAGTACCCCTTTAAAAGCTAGTTCATCACTAAGTAATATCTTTACCACTGCCGTTTGTACAATGGAGGTGGAGATTTGCTAAATTGTTATTTAGTTTTTGTTGATTGAATGGTAGCAATAGACAAAATTCGAAGGTTGGAGAAAAAAAAATTGGGGATCATCCGAAATGTCTTCATTGGGTAAATTTTGAAGTTGCAGACAAAAACATTTCTATAGAATTATACATTCCTAGCCCATGACCTACCAAAGACAAGATTTAGAAGTATTTTATATTTTGTGGGACATGTTATAGTTATTTAAGTAGTGCCGAAAATAATACTTTATTAAGCGAGTGGCTTTTATTTCACGAGACCGTAGGTCGAGTGAAATAATGACAAGAGCTTAATAAAGTATTATTTGGCACGTGCTTGCTTACAATAGTTTTTATAATAACGTGCAAAAAAGTATTTCTACCAATGAGTGATTTTCATGACATCATTTAGATTCCATGGCGATATTCGAAAATATCGCCATGGAATCACCATTCGATATATAAATAACTACACCGGATCAAATGTTACTATAAATATGCATGTTAAATAAAAGTATTGTTTGGCGTGAAATTTGTGTTCTTACTTTTGTCTTTAATTTTCTTTTTAATTTCCTTTAATAATTTTTGTAGTACTTGTAGTTTCCATGGAGATATTAGAACATGCAAAAGTAATGAACCAATAGAAATAAGGGAGTTTCATGACATCATTTAGTTTTCATGGAGATATTCATGACCATTTTGTTTTTCAACGAATCAGATACTCTTATTTACTTTACCGCACTAGTGCCGAAAGTAGTACTTTCGGCACTGTCTGTGACGTAAGCACGTAAAGTGTCATTTTCGCAACGATTTATAAGTGAATATGATATAAAAAAGTGAACTTTTTTTTTGTTATAAAAACGTAGTTTGTACGTCTTTTCAAAATTATACCAAAATTGAAAAAGATATTTACTGAAGACATTCGTTTTGAAAATGTGTAAGGCCTTTTACGACCATGGTTTTAGCCACGTAAAAAAATCAAACTCTTCAAACCCTATATTATGTTTAAAACAGAAAATAGCAACAAATGAACACTCTTAAAACAAAAGAGTGAAATCCACTCCTATAGGGAAAGTGCATTTTCGGCACCGGAAAGGAGTGGAAATTAACTCAGACTGAGTTAAAACCGCTCGTTTGTTTTAAGAGTGAACGAAATAGGGTTTTTAGCATAGAAAAGTTAATTTTTGATACTAAATTCAATTAAAGAATGTATTAATAAACAATTTTACTATTTTAAAAAATAAAACACCTTCCAAAAAAATTTCATCAAAGTGAATGCATCGTATTTAAAAAAAATCGACGTTTTACCATTTACTGTTCTCTGAATTTAAAACAAAAAACTAACTAATGACATTATATACCTGATATTAAGTTTTAACATGATGATAGGTCTTCAAATATGCATCCAAGCTATCAAATGAGATTAAAAGAATCTATTTCACAAAGTACTATTTTTAAACCCTTTTAGTATTTAATCCTAGCAGATTACTTTCTTTCCTCCATTCGATTTGGAGATAAAAGAATTCCCAGGGAACACTCATCAATTGTAGAATTTTGGGTCAATTTCGACGTTTGATGTATGCTTCTTCGGATGACTAACTGTTCGTCTTTAGATATATATCATCTTGATATTATACAATCCTAAACATGGTCATTTTGAGATTCGTTCGTGACTTCAAGGTACAATTTTGTCGTAACATGGAAACGTTTTAAATTACACGGATTAGTATGCGAATCTTCAACTGGAACAAACTCTTTCGAGCTTAGTCGATGTTTAACATGGTATTTTAGTCTTTTAGTCGGTGGCAACAACAGATATCAGTGTCATATTGAGTCGGATACCCAGAAGGCAGCTTCAACTTTATGGACCATATTACTAAACTAAACTATTACTAAAAATTAACATAACGATCCAGATTAGTATGGAAGGCAATTCTGATATTTGAAGCCATTCTGAAATTCGGCGGCACATGCGTTGAAAACTGGGTCAAATATAGAAAAAAAACTAAACTCCTTGGCGCAACAGCCCATTACTGGGCCAAGGCCTGCCGTGCCCATTTCAGCTTTCGTGACTTAGGGCTCGGGGTGGCATATATATTTCTCGGTAAGGTGGTCAGCCTCACGTGGAACCCCCAGTGTTTAGTTCCCAAGCATGCTTGGTACTCATTTTATCGACCTACTTAAGGGATGAAAGGATGGGTCAACCTCGCCCAATATGGACCATAATTACACAAACCAAAATGATGAAGGATGACGATTAAAAACCGACAGAAACCATTTTCAATAACTTGTAAGAATTTTTACACTTTTTTTTAATCTTTGAAAAGACTTTTTTGGAATATTTTTCTTCTGAAATAACTAAGATTTAAAAGGTTTCATGTAATTTGATATTTAAATAAACTTATGCTATATAAGTAACTGCTCTATCAAATTATAAAACGGCAATGTAAATTTTTTTCATGTACTGTTAGTTGATTGTACTATAGCTTTGATATAATATTGGGTTGATGTAGTTTAGTTTAGATTTACCATTGTACTTGCAGAATAAATTTAAAAAACCCGGCCCAAAGGTAAATGCTTTGTTTAGTTAAAAATAAAAAAAATGTGTATTAAAATTACCATCTTAGAACCTCATTGATAGGCAATATAGCATCGTCTGTCGTTTGTGTGCTTTCCTATAACATTTGAAATTTACCTCGTGGCTTTCAAGTTAAAAAATTGACCATAAATAAGCATATACTCGAATTCGCAGCCAATTAATGTTCTAAAGTGGTTATTTAGCACCACTAATTGTATGTTCCACATAACAATGACATAAACTAATTCTTAAAGATTCTAGTTCTATTTCTAGTTCTTCTTCTCCACAATCAACAAAAAAAAAACTAGATTCGCATCCAGTAAATCACTTGAATTATAGCATAATTAGAGGTTATTTAAGATGCAAAACACACTTTAACGAGGCCATTTTTGTAGTCTTTATATATAAAGATCCGTTTCGTGATTTGTTGCGTTCTTAAAAAAACCCCTCGAAATTACCCAATCTTCCCGAATAATTGCACAAATTCCGACGTAATTTCTTCTAGAATGTTTCAACTATTTTTCGGTAATGAACTCATTAGAACATTAGAACGCACCGTGGGTAGCATTCGTATGCGGGGATGTGACGTCACATGTCCCGATCGTGTTCGAAAGCACCTGGATAGAGGGTGTAGAAACGTTCAAAAAACACCTGTCCGTCCTCACGTTTTTTTTTTTCAAAAGTTTTATTTAAATGGTGGCAATGGTGTTTATCGTCTGGTTTTCGATTATCCGCATCACTCCCCGCGCTGATTGGTCACGCAGAAGGGACGTGCCCACCAGAAAGGGTTGAGTTGTTCGATGGCTTCTTTTTTTTTCTTCAGTTGGTCAAAGGTGAAATTTCGGAGTTTTTCCTCAAATTAGGCTATTCCACAGTTTCTTTTTTTTCTGAGTTTATTCTCTTGTGAATTTTTTCTTTTCCAATTTTCATTAATTTATGTCGTCTGGTCGTGAAGTAATGGTATTACAACACATCTTTACACTACTCTACACCTATTATTTTCAAGAATTTCAGCATGAAAATGTAGTTACTTGGGATAAGACTTTAATGGAAAAGACTATAGGCTCTCATTTTTGATCAGAAGAAGAAGGCCAGTATCTTCGCAAAAGAAATATATAAAAGGAGAAATTATTGAAAGTATCTCGCAATAAAATTGATGGCCGAAGGAGTTCTTATTCAACTCAAAATAATACAGTGCATTTAATGATTTTAATTACGTTTAATTTTCACTTAAGATAAAAATTTATATAATAATGATAATTTGTATGCGTGGTATGGATAGCCATTGCTAAATAACAAACAACTGCAATTCTTCGTTATTGCTACACTCTTAAAACAAAAGAGTGAAATTCACTCCTATAGGAGAAGTGCATTTTCGGCACCGGAAAGGAGTGGAAATTAACTCAGACTGAGTTAAAACCGCTCGTTTTAAGAGTGTAGGACGCAGATTGTTTTCTTTTATTTATTTTACCCATTCCGAAAAAGAGTGAAATTCACTCCTATAGGAGAAGTGCATTTTCGGCACGGAAAGGAGTGGAAATTAACTCAGACTGAGTTAAAACCGCTCGTTTGTTTTAAGAGTGTAAATAACAAACAATACAACTACAATACAAAAAAAATATGGTATACTTTTAAACATTGATTTAATTTTTACCTATATTAAGTTTCTGATGTCCCCAAAACATGGACAAAGTTATATAAATTAATCGGATTCAAGGTATGGTACACATATGTCCAATGGACTCAATGCTTAGGGGGGAGGGGGGGTACAGTACATATATATTCCGGCTTGTGTGCTTGATCAGAGACCCGCTTATATAAGCCTTTGTCAAGTAAGACCGAAACAGAAAGAATTTTTACTGTCACAGAGAAATGAAGTACACCCAGAGTGAAGGCGGGAATCGAACCCGCACCCGTTTCAGCGCGCAGACTGCTAGCTTAATGGTCCAAACCACTCGGCCATCCGAGCCCCTAAGGTTACAGTATGCAATATAACGTTAAGTATTTGATAGCAAACCCTATGTAGAGTGACCTAATAACATAGCAAATACCCAGGGAATGTTGAGTTCTCCTCTCTCCTTGAAATGCACTCGGTGAGCGCAATGTTTTAGCTCTTGCAAAAGCAGCAGGTGATTCTTTAAGTTAAGTGGTTCAGAATGACAAGGCTGCAACTGAAATTTATGTCAAAAATGAGCACGATATTTGCTCTCGAGTTTACTCTCAAATAATGAAAACGCTCCTTAAGGGGGAATGGGCGCGCTGGATCGCGGGTCTCCAAACTCAAGTGGCTCAGTGTTAATCCAATGGGGAAAAAAAAACTATTTTCTCTGCCACATTTCTCCGGCTGTATTGAATATTTTTACAAACAGTTTTATTAAAATAATAAATGTAGATAACTTACAGGTCTATCTTCCCACTTTTTGAAATTGCTTCGAATATAGTGTAAAATTATTTCTTGAAAATTAAAAAAATATTCGAACCAATTTCAAAAAGTGGGAATGTCGGGACCTGTAAGTCAGCTACATTTATCACACAAAAAAAATCCGCTTGCAAAAATATTCAATACAGCCGGAGAAATGTGGCAGAGAAAATAGTTTTTTCTCCATAGGAATATTAACACTGATGCACTTTGCTTTGGAGACCCCTGGTCCGGCGCGCCCATTCCCCCTTAACTGTAAAACAACTACTAGTAAGCGCTGGTGATCTTTTGAAAACGCAAGGATCAAAATTCACTTTCAAAAGTGTCCAGAATTCATTCTTGGTTTGCATATAAGGGTATACTTATCGAATTTTAATGTGCATGATTAAACGACTAGATCGATTATATAACATTATGAATCAATTACAATAAAATAGGGTTAATTAATGGTTCACAAGCAACCATTCAATTGATATTCTAAAATTCTAATTGCCTTAAATACGTCGAGGTGGGCCGTAGTGAGCCTAGTGGTCAGCGTCTCGGTCTCGGGATCGGAAGGTCCTGCGATCGAGTCCCGGTACCACTGAAGACCTACCGAGTATATGCGGAGTACGTGCTCGTTAAATCTGTTGGGTCCGAAAGTCCTCTAAGTTCCCATACCAAATCAATACCTCTGGGGGTGACAAGCCAATTCTGGGGATCCTCTAGTTGGCCTCTGTCTCTAAAAATTAGATGGATCCACTTATGTGTGTGTGTTGTCTGTTGTGTCTGTCTTACTTGACGAAGGTTTATAAGCGGGTCGCTGACCAAGCACACAAACCTGAATATATATGCCTTCCAACCAACCAACCAACGTCGAGGTTCTTTTGTTATTAAAACAAATAGAGAATTGATTGGTTTTGTAAAAAGACTGATGTATAAAATGCGGAAAGAGCCGGGTGTAAAGCTCAAAAGGTTTTTAATTCTAATTTCAAATATACTTCGCTTACATTTTCAGGTACTTGTGTATTATCCAGTCGACCTGCCAATGCGCGCCTAATCCTTTAGTGCTAGTTTTTAGATTTGGCGATGGTTTCCCCATGATTTTTTTTTAATTATACTTATATTATATTATAATATTATAAATTATATTAGTTATTATGTTTTTCTTCATATCAACTTTTAATATAATTATTATAGTTTTTTTCGTTTTTATTTACGTTTTTATGAGAGTTTTTTTTGCATTAATTATTATATTATTATGTTTTATTAAACAACAATTTTGAAACATTATGTTCGATTAATTATTATATTTATAATAAATTATACTTATACACTCTTAAAACAAACGAGCGGTTTTAACTCAGTCTGAGTTAATTTCCACTCCTTTCCGTGCCGAAAATGCACTTCTCCTATAGGAGTGAATTTCACTCTTTTTCGGAGTGAGTAAAAGAAATAAAAGAAAACAATCTGCGTTCTACACTCTTAAAACGAGCGGTTTTAACTCAGTCTGAGTTAATTTCCACTCCTTTCCGGTGCCGAAAATGCACTTCTCCTATAGGAGTGAATTTCACTCTTTTGTTTTAAGAGTGTAGATCATAGTTTTGCGATACAAACAGTGGGCGGGTTAATACACAAGTACCAGTGTTATAAAGGGAAAAGTTATATACACTTTTGTCAAACTACCAAACCCACATAATGTGGGCCGTGTGCGCCCTTAGCCCCAATGATTGCGCACATACACATTACACAGTGCGTGATTGCGTTACTCTAAATACACATGTCGACGGGAATACCCGTGGAATGCAAGTTTCGAATCAAAACAGAGCACACATTTCAGGAAAAGGATATTTGTGAATGGGCTTCCGCAGGTGATTAAAAGAGAAAGGCAAATAGAGGAAGCTCTCGCCGAGATTTCGATTGCAGTATGTGTAGATTAAAATATCTCTGAAATTGTTGAAATAGGGCAACTCACTTTAAGACCACAGAAGCCCACTATAAATTATTTCTGTAAAATTACAGCACATTTGGAGGTTATATTTTACATCACAGTGTTGTAACACTGCGGTTTTACTGCCTTGGTCGCTGCTTTGAGCCACATCCAGAGCAGCGGTTTGGATTTGACCTTGGATTTGCCAAGGATTTCCAAAAGGTTATATTTTATATTATACATAAGTTGCCCAGTCTTTATACATTGACATTGGTAGGGGATTTTTTCTCATTGTAAACTAAGGGACTATAAACTTAACGGGGTTTGTGCCTATTTGGCTAGTATGTTTTAATATGGATAATATGTTTTGTTGACAACTTTTTCAAAAGGATAAATTGTACTAGCCGGCATGAAATCAGATGGCCAATGCAAACTAGCTGTATATGGTACAATTTAAACAAAAGCGGCCTAACAAAGTATCCTCTATGATGGAGATATTATTCTTACAATTCAGTATAGATTCAAATCTTACAACAATGCCATTACTATCAGATAACTCTGTACTTCTTATTATTGTTCCTTATCCAAACTGGACACTAAAATTTGATCGTAAAGTTAAAACATTAAATAGAATAGAAGTACTTTTAGTGAATATGGTTGCTATTTCGACATAAATAAGAGATAAATTTTCGGATGATTTTGAGCTTGAGATAAATGAAGAGTACAGGAGAAAACCCGCTTAATTTCGTTGAAAACTTTCCTCGTCAGGCATCTTTGGCGATGATAGCGAGTAATCGCCTAAACTGATGTAAGGAAACCAGTTTCTCAATTTTGTTGTGCATTTTCTCTCACTGCAACCCTGAAATTCAGTTCCGCGTTTTATTCAAAAGACTGTTATTCAAAGACTAAGCTTTAAAAATAAAGTACGATTGATTGAAAATCACGAATTTTTCTAAAACAATTAAGAGAAATTTTAAGATTCGCAAATTAATTGAAAAGTCCTAAACCACGACTTTTCTACCTACCGAGATTAACCAAGGAGACGGCCTTGGATTAACGCGATGCACGATTCCGACGCTTGGACCAAGCGAAGAAGAAAGAGAAAACCCGGTTTCCTGTCGCCAATGTCCGCCAAGCAGATACAATTACGGAACTACTCCTAATAAATAAAGCGGTTCTTCCCCTGTACTCTTCAAATATCAAACATACCTTAAACTTACGCCTTACGATTTCTAATAATTATTGTTAGCAATTAAGTAATTTTAACTGGTGTAAATATACGAGGTCGTCATAATAGGCATGTTTCACGTCGTGAGTGGCAGCAGTTTCAGCGGTATTGTTTTCATTTTTGGTCCTTCTGGAATTAAATTTGTTTTGAAGTAATCAATATTTGCTTACGTTGATGAAACGAATGTTGTGTACAAACTCTTCTTTCAATAGAACGCGTTTTTGGTAATGCTTTGAAGACTTAAAATTAAATAGAATTAAAACTAATTAAGTTCAATAAATAGCAGGAATAAAAACAAGTTGTATGTAAAGAACTCTAAACTAGAAAAAAAAATATCATTTTAAGTTTAGTTTAGTTTAGTTTGAATATCGTCGCACTAGAGCTACACGGGGGCTATTGGTGACGGGCGTCGTATTTTAGAACCACAGTCAAGTGACGAGCCGACATCTGAGTAGGCACCCAACACAACCGTTAAGGGCGACATCGTACGCAGCGTTAGGACTTTGAAGGCTATTTAACGTGCACTCCCTAGACACGGGGTATTATTCGTCGGACATTTTTGGCTGCACGGGCCGTTTATAGGTCAGCAGTTATTTTGGCTATGCCCGGACCCGAACCTGGGACCTTCCGCATGCTAGGCGAATGCCTAACCGACTGGGCATCAGTTTAAGAGTGAAATCGAAACAACCAATGAAATCGCAGGAAATTCAAACATGAAAACAGGAGAGTTACATCATCTGAAACAACCTCACTAAACTGATGGTTGTCAAGGGCCAATATATACATAGGCAAACGGGACTTGCAATGTATTCAAAACATCCAAGGGTGTCCAAAACCCAGTTAGTTTCGACTCAAGGGACAATCTTGTTATAGTGAAATCAGTGGAGAGATAAGTATCTTCACATCGCTTCACTTGAAAAGATCTTTTATCGGCCGAAAATCTGGCAACGGGACTTAATGACGTTTCGATCACGTGGCTGAACGGTCGACTGGCGAACAGTTTCGGAATCAGAAATAAATGAC
This sequence comes from Oedothorax gibbosus, assembly GCA_019343175.1. Lineage (NCBI taxonomy): Eukaryota > Metazoa > Arthropoda > Arachnida > Araneae > Linyphiidae > Oedothorax > Oedothorax gibbosus. The sequence goes on along the minus strand of CM033270.1, from coordinate 1,852,061 downwards.
CAAGTAGCATATTTTTTAAAAAATGTTTCCTGATCTTTTTTCCGAGATTCAGGATATATGAGGAAATGGAAAAATATTTAAATAGTCTGAAGATAAGAGAACCCATATCTCTGAATATTTTTTTTCGAAAAGAATTTTTGGTAAAAACAGGAAACACCAAAACAGGAACCAACCAGGAAACACATGAACAGGAAAACCTACTTTAAGGGGGAATGGTGGCGGTAGTCGGGTTTACAAACCCATTCTCTCACTGTGTTAATTCTCTGCGTTAAATTCTTTAAGCCAAATTTACTCTGGCCGTATTAAATATTTTTTCAAATATTTTTTTTTAATATGATAAATGTAGTTAGCTTACAGTGCCATATAATTTGACTTTTTGAAATGGGCTAGAATATTTTGTTGTAAAATTATTTATTGAAAATTAAAATATATTCAAACCTATTTCAAAAAGTGGAATTATAGGGCCCTGTAAGCAAGCTACATTTATCATATTAAAAAAAGGCATTTGTAAAAATATTTAATGCAGCCAGAGTAAAATTGAAGAGCTTAATGGAAAAATGTTCTACGTGACATTTTTGAAATAATTGAGATTTTTATGTCAATAAACGTATTATTCCATTCGTATAAGACAAAGATAACGAAATAAGTTTCCCCCTTTTTAGCTTCCACACTACGTTTATAACGTAAAAAGTGGAAGGTATTATAATCGTTCAGTCCGTCTGTCTGTTCGTCACCCACTTTCATAGCCCAAACTACAAATGCTACGGACAAGTATGATACGTCAAAAAATTCAGCGCATCGAAATTAGAATACGTTGAAAATTTCAGAGAATAATTCGAATTGGAAGTACTTCAATTATTTAAAAAACTGCAAAATTGAATGCTCATTTAAAAAGCATAGGAAGCCATTTTTATTAGAATTAAATCACCATTGCCATTTTCAACAATCGCTCGAGAAACTAATTCTTTTAGACAATAAATTAAAATAAATTTATTTTTGCGACATCGATCAGTTTGAAATGACGTCAAATATATTTCACTTCGAGATTCTTTGTACGTTGATATGAAATGTTTTAATTCTATTTAAAAGCGAGGAATATTACATATTTATTCTTTGAAATATAAATAAATTTTTGCAAACGATAAGTAATATTTATTGAATTTTCGAAATAAAATAAAAGAAACTAGCCAAAATTAGCATGTAAATGTTTAATATAGAATTAATGCTGTGTTTGGCGCCTTTTTACCTGTTAAATACAACTGTTGTGTGGGAGCGGGTTAAGTGACAGATTCTGTTACAAACCTACTTGTTATAAACTTTTAAAAGTTAAGTATATTTTTTACCGTTTGCAAGTACCGTTTTTGACGGAACTAAGTGCAAACTAAAAACACCTCCCACCATAAACTCTTCACCTTTTTGTCACATTCTTTCACTAAGCTCTTCGCTTATGGTTTTAAAAACCTCATACAAAACCACGTATAAATACAAATACAAAAATTGTCGACCAACGACAGGCGGCCCAGCAAAAGTTGGTCCAAAATAAATCTAATACTTTACCAGTTTCCAATGACTATCAAGATTCTTCTTAAAATCTTCGATACTCTCTTCGAATACACCACATATAATCTGGTAAAGCATTCCACTCATTGACAACACTATTGTAAAAGTAAAGTTTTCTTACCTACCTTCTAAAGCACGATTTATTCAATTTCTGATCACGTCCTCTGGTCCGGCTATTTAAGGTAAAACCAAAGCCCTCCATGTCTCCCAGTTTTATGAACTTGATTAACTGAATTAAATCACCCCTAGCTCTCCTATTTTCCAAGGTACATGTTTAAAGATCACTGTTACATAAATACCCTTACATCATACCCGATAGACCCTTAATCATTTTAGCTCTATGCTACTTTTCAGCACTCTATATCTTTCTGAGAAGGGAGACACAACTGAACAGCAATCCAGATGTGGCTCATGAAATCCTCTGAAATTTCACCAATATGCTTTCAGAGCACCGAGGGTTTGTTTAAAAATATCAATAGGGGCAAGGTAATAATGGAGCTATGCAATGTCGGATTATTGAGCAAAAGATGATCCCCCCCTCCAGTCGGAAGTGATCGCCCCAAATCGGAATGCGACATCCTCATTCAATTAGGTGTTTCCCCCGTCCCCAATTAAAAAAAAGCGAATCACCACGTGACGCCCAGTCACTGACCTTTGCTCAAGGTCACGCGCGCGTAAGGGTGACTCCCTGACTGATGAAAAAGGTGAACACATTACCTGCATAGGCGAGTCAATTTGGTGCTGTTATTAATCCTTTTATTAACTTGAACTATTTGACCCAGTTCCAAAGCATGCATTAGATGCTGATGAAAAGGTGAACACATTACTTGCATAGGCGAAGTCAATTTGTGCCTGTTATTATTTCCGTTTATTAACTTGAACCTCTAAAATTGAACACCAGTTTTTTATAAACGCTAAATGTGCGCCCCCGAAATTTGCATGAGATTGACTGATGAAAAAGGGTGAACACAAATCATACCTGCATTATGTCAAGACTATGTCCAATTGGTGCTGACAATCCCTTTTAACTTGACTCTAATTTGACCCAGTTTCCAACGCATGTGCCGCCGAATTTCAGAATGGCTTTAAGGGGATACGGTACCCAAAAATTGGTCAAAATATCGATTTTTCAGTTTTTACTTCTTATTATTCACAATATCTTTCTGAACATTTACTGAAAGTTTCATAATGGTATCTTCTGTAGAAAAGAAAGTTAAATATTTTCTGGAGTCACATTCCTATAAGTTTGAATACGTATTTCGTCTGCCTTCAACCTTTTTTTCTCGGTTTCGCGTTTTTCAATTCTTGTGTTTAATAAATCCCTAAGGCTTTTTTGCTAATTAAGTTAGAATTTGAAAATTCTTAACTTGTGTTCTTATATATATGGTGCACAAAATTGTGCATGGAATATAGTCCACTATGTATAGTTGTTTTTTAAAAAATATGTTGAATTCAATAATTTGTAATTTTTTTGTGATTTTCAGGAAAAATGCATGTTACTTTTTAACTGTAGATCACATTTTAAAATCCATGCACAGTTTTTAAACAAATAGTACTAAAAACAAACTATAAAAGTTTGGTGGAGTTATTCTCAAAATTAAAAGAGGAGTTGCGTTTTAAAAAAGTTCAACATTTTGACTTTAAAAAAATTAATGAAAAACTACTTGTAAATATATGTCTTTTTATTGCTAGAAAATGTTTATTTGAAGTGAACATTATATAAAACCACTATAGTTTACAAGTTGATGTTATTATTTCTAGAAATAATGTTTTGGGTACCGAATCCCCTTAAGGTTAGGTTAGGTTTGAAATATCGTCGCACTAGAGCTACACGACCGTACCCCCTTAAATATCAGAATTGCCTTCCATACTAATCTGGATCGTTATATTAATTTTTGGATAGTTAAGTTAATTGAAGAGTTAGTGAGAACGTGCTAAGGACATTTTTGAAAATTGATTTGTGTCATGAAAATATACCACTTCTTTAACGATAACAGTTCCCCTTTTTAAATTAAATATAGTATTTTTACGCTTAAGTCCGTTTCAAGTCCGAGTGCAACAAAATTTAGGCCATTCTCGTTTTCACTTTTTTGACTTAGCACGTTCTTCACTAAGCTCTTCAATTTATGTAGTTAAATTGTCTGATTTGTCTACTGCTTTCTGTTCGGTAGTAATAGTTAGTTTTTGATGCGATTTACTATTGTTTGCTAAACTTGTATATGACAAATACTGTGTGTTAGTCTAACGTTGCACTGTAAAATATCCCTCTAGTTTACCATCACGTTTAATGGTAAAAATGTTGCCATCACTCTGTGCTGTAAATTTACATGATGCAAAATTTATTATTTTTATCCATAGAATTTATTATATTATCCTGTTGTATAAATATTATATTTTCTCTGTTTGAACGCTATTGGAGTAAGTTGTTCATGTGACTATGTACAGTGCCAGGACAAATTATTAGACGCACTGCAAGATTTCATGTATCAATCAATGATGAACAATTACCTTCAGAAGGACATTTGTATTCCTAAACTTAAGCTATTGAATAGAAAATACTATGTGCTATACTTAATACATATATCGACATCTTTTTTAATAATATGGCATTCTTTGGTATGTTTTCATCATTACTAAAAAAAAATACAGTGCGTCTAATAGTTTGTCCAGGGACTGTACGTCGTGAAAACACCAACTTATTGTAAAACAATCATTACAACACTGTGATGTTGGGGCCGTAGTGAGCCTAGTGGTCAGCGTCTCGGTCTCGGGATCGGAAGGTCCTGCGATCGAGTCCCGGTACCACTGAAGACCTACCGAGTATATGCGGAGTACGTGCTCGTTAAATCTGTTGGGTCCGAAAGTCCTCTAAGTTCCCATACCAAATCAATACCTCTGGGGGTGACAAGCCAATTCTGGGGATCCTCTAGTTGGCCTCGGTCTCTAAAAATTAGATGGATCCACTTATGTGTGTGTGTTGTCTGTTTGTGTCTGTCTTACTTGACGAAGGTTTATAAGCGGGTCGCTGACCAAGCACACAAACCTGAATATATATGTCTACCAACCAACCAACCAACCAACCTGTGATGTAAAAAGTAACCGCAGATATATGCTGTAGTTTTACAGAACTTTTTAACAGTTTACGTTATCATGAGACCTATGAAATACGAAATACATCAATACCCCAGAATAATAAGATTTTAAAAAAATATATTGATTACTAATCATGGAAAATTTTGACTAACAGATCACGCTTTTTAAGTATTCTTTTCTTTGGAGTCTGCATACGTCCTAAGTTAAATAAATTTTATTAAAAACGTTTCATTTAAGTTTAGTTTAGTTTATTTTGAATTATCGTCGCATTAGAGTTACACGACGGCTATTGGCGACGGGAATCGTATTTTAGAACCACAGTCAAGTGACGAGCTGACACCTGAGTAGGCACCCAACGCAACCGTTAAGGGCGACATCGTACGCAGCGTTGGGACTTTGGAAGATATTTAACGTGCACTCCCTCTACACGGGGTTCGTCGGACATTTTTGGCTGCACGGGCTGTTTATATAGTTCGGCAGTTATTTTGTCGATGCCCGGACCCGAACCTAGGACCTTTCGCATGCTAGGCGGACGCCTAACCGACTGAGCTCCCCAGCCCCCCGTTTCATTTAAGAGTCTGCATGTCCACAGACAAAATCTACTGAAATTCCAACCACCAAACGACCAACCTCAGAATATTGTTAGAATTTTCTCTCTGATCAGCCTAGTGGTCAGCGTCTCGGTCTCGGGATCGGAAGGTCCTGCGATCGAGTCCCGGTACCACTGAAGACCTACCGAGTATATGCGGAGTACGTGCTCGTTAAATCTGTTGGGTCCGAAAGTCCTCTAAGTTCCCATACCAAATCAATACCTCTGGGGTGACAAGCCAATTCTGGGGATCTCTAGTTTTGCCTCTGTCTCTAAAAATTAGATGATCCACTTATGTGTGTGTGGTGTTGTCTGTTGTGTCTGTCTTACTTGACGAAGGTTTATAAGCGGGTCGCTGACCAAGCACACAAACCTGAATATATGTGTCTACCAACCAACCATTTCGATTTCTCTCTGATCAAGCGTTACCTTTTGCATCCAATAACGGTCAGCAATCTTTTCAAAAAAAATCAAACGCCTTTCAACTCTAACGCCTCAATTAGAGCTACACGTCTCAAACTAAACTTTGATACTAAATAAATAAAAAAAAAGCAGACGATAACATCTATCTGGAATCGTCTGCATGTAGCCATAGAGCTGCCCGATGGACCGGAAAGATGCGAGCGCCACACGGTGTTCCATTTCTGAAGATAATAGAATTGACGCGGCCTTAACAAAGGAATGAGGTTCCTGAATATCGTGATTGGCGAATTAAGTTGCTTTGGAGTGATAACAGATTTGTTATGTTTAACACTATCAAAATGAAGTCATGGTGTTCTATTTGCTTCGTGAAAATAGCGGTACTACATTTGTATTCAAATTTGTATCGAACAGTTACGATCAACTTAATTGGTTATACTCTAATGGTATTGAACATTTAAAGTATTAGATTGGCAGATCACGTGATCTCTAATGCTAACGACGGGACGCGCATGGAGGCTTTTTAAGAGGGCAAAATGGCCAGTGTTGCTGCCACTTTAAGGAGAAAAATACTACAAAAAAATATCTTTTAATTCTAAAATTACAAAAAAAATACTAGAAAAGGATTTAAAGTCACTAAAAAGATTCCAAAATGCAGCTAGTATTTTTACGATATTTTTTGGTAGTTTTAGAATTAAATGGTATTTTTTCGTAGTATTTTTGTTCTTAAAGTGGCAGCAACACTGGCAATTTTGCCCTCTTATTTGGCCTCCATGCTCGTCCCGTCGTTAGCATTGGAGGTCACGTGATCTGCCAATCTAATACTTTAACTATGATGTCTATGGTATTGAATGAAAATTGAAATTTCCACTGTGTATTTTTTGTACAAAATTTGATTAGCATCTTTTCACTATTAAATCTATCGCCATGTCAAAAATTGTTAAATTAGCTGTATCAAGGTAGGAATTCGGAATTTTAGAATAATAATTATTAATAGTTGAGGGAAAGTTGTATACTATAAGAGACATGTAAATAATATCAACATTAGTGTTTTATAAATTTTTTCATGCGCCTGTAGATTTGAATTGTGGTTTTTCCGGTATATAAACTGTTATCCAACAGTAACTTACATAAAACAGTATTTAGTTATTTAACATAAAACAGTACTTTCTTATTGCTAAGTTAATTATGATAGTTTCCAGTTCTGTCTGAATGGTGTAGCAGCTTAATGGCAAGCCATGCTAAACAATAAACAAGGTAACTAATTAATAACAATTAAAGTTTTCGGTTTAAAATGAAAATAAGGCGAGAAATTCAAATATGAGTTTTCCGAAATATTTACTCAAGGTGCAATAAAAATTATAAAAAGAAAGTAATGAATGAATGGAGTACTGAAGTGCTGGAGCAATAGAACAATGCCAAAAAAATCTGTCAATAGCTCCTTTCACTAGACATGTCAATATCATTAACTGCTTTTTAATTAACTTCTCCATTGCTTCTTCCTAAACGAAATGTAATTACTCTAGGCGCTCTTTTTAAGAAGGTGATGTTTGGAGAAGGCGATACAATTTTGAAGTGGCTAGACTATTTGGAGAGAAAGACATTAACATCATAAAAACAAAGAGAATTCAATGGCTGGGACATATGGAAAGAATGGACGATAGCAGAGGCACAAAGAAAATTTCCAAGGGGCAATGTCAGGGAGAGAGAGGAAGAGGAAGACCTAGAAAAAGATGAATAGATGAAGTGGAAAGAGATCTGAAGGCCATGGTCCAGCGTGGACTGTAGTGCCAGGGAGTATAAAGTAGTAGTAGGCGCTCTTTTTACAAATTTCACGTTATTTTTCAGTAAGGGCTTTTTGATTAACTCCTCAATTGTTTTTTTTCCTAAACTAAATTTAATTGATCTACGAGTTCTTTTTACAATTATTGCATTATTCTGACCAATATCTCACACGCAGCCAAACATTTAAAAATATATGACTTTTAATTATAACCACCCCATAGTCCTGCCAGTTGTTCTCATACCTTTATCGGGGAAACGCCCCCCTTTTGCCGCGTAAGTACAACCTCCACTCGTCGCCGGTTGTTCTGATTTACGGTAGGCGAATTAAGAAGATGCCAGGTGAACAGGAACATAACTATATATTAGTGTAGAACATAACTGTATAATGTAAGTATAGCAACATAAGAAAGGCCGGCATAAATAATAGAACTTAACAGAACACAACAGAACTCGAAACTGTAAGGATCTAGTCAGGCAGTTCCTTATACAGGGTGGTTATAAAATAACGCTCGCTATTCGGAGTGGTCTGTAACTTGAATGAATAATCCAAATACAACAAAAATTGAGACACTTACTAATTAAGAAGGGAGAAATAGAATGGAATCATAAAAAAGAAACTGTCTCTTGACCAGGGTTCTAAATTACGAGGCGCAGTCAATAATGGCTGATTACGGCCAAAACAGCCAATTACGCCTCGTATTTTAGAACCCTGGTCGAGAGACGAGTTTCTTTTTTATGATTCTATTCTATTTATCCCTTCTTAATTAGTAAGTGTCTAATTGAGACACTTACTAATCAAGAATAAGAATGGATTTCAATATAAATATCTGCCATGACAAATGTTAAATTAGCGTATCAGTCAGGAATGCTGATTAGAATAATCAGTCAATTACTTGACGGATTTGATACTGGTGAGAGACATGTATATTTAGATTATGTCTTTTTAATTTTTCAATGAGTGTCTAATTAGAATTCTAATCGATTGCGGATAAAATGTATCCTAAAAGTAAACTTACTCTTGACCAGAGTTATTAAATAAAACAGTATTCTTATGCTAAGTAATAAGATTACCATCTGTATTGAAGACGTGCGAAGGCGATTCCATTTAAATATAACTATGTAATCCCTATTAATATAAGTGTTAATTGAGAACTTAAAATAAAATAGGCGAAAAAACGAAATCATGAATCGAATATGTCTCGAAGGGATTAAATTAAAAAAGAAGTCAATGAATGAGACTGAAGTACTGCGACAAAACCAATACCAAAAAATCATTTAAAACTCCTGTTCGAGAGCGATGTCTTTTTATGCATTTTTTAATTAACTTCTCATTGTTTCTTAAACGAAATGTAAACTTATAATCAGTTTGAAAAGATGAATCATTAGAGAAGGCTGTCTTATGACATGGAGTGCTAATTACAAGCGTCGTCAAGAAAGACAGATTACGCCAAAAACAGCAAATATCAGGCTGGATATGAAGAACTGGCGTAGAGGGGACAAAGAATTTTTCAATGGCAATGTCATGGAGAGATGGATAGCCTAGAAAAGATAGAATGTGAATGGAAGAGATCTAAGCCAATCAGCAATGGGAATAGAATGCAAAGGAATAAAGTATCATTAGCCGGTTTTAAATTCAGCGTCATTTCAGTAAGGGCTTTACGGCATAACCCAATTGTTCTTTTTTAACAAATGTCAAGATCTAGTTCTTTTTAATTATTTATTTACCTTCTAATAGTAGTGTCAATTGAGACACTTACATTAAAAATGGGAAAAATTTAATATAAAAACCATAAGCTGCATTGCTTCTACCTTATGGAAAGCGCCACATTTTGGCTGAATACGACCAAACACCGTCAGCCTGTTCTTGAATCCGGTAGGCGAAGAAGATTCTTTTGATCGACTATCTATTTATATTTAATAGTAATAGTTAATTGAGTATACAACAAAAGGGAAAGACGGAATCATAAAAAGAAACTTACTAAACCAAGGTCAAACAGCGCGTCAATATGCTGATTACGGAACAGCAATTCCTTCGGGTTTTAAAACTTAGAGATCGCGTTTCTTGTAGGTCTATTCTTTTACTTTAGTCAATGAACAATTGAGACACTTACTAATAGAAGGGGAAAAGAATGGAATCATAAAAAAGAAACTCGTTCTTGACCAGGTTCTAAATACGAGGCGAGCCAATAATGGCGATTACGGCAACACAGCCAATTACGCCTCGTATTTTAGAACCCTGGTCGAGAGACGAGTTTCTTTTTTATGATTCTATTCTATTTCCTCTTCTTGATTTAGTAAGTGTCTAATTGAGACACTTACTAATCAAGAATGGGGAAAAGAATGGAATCATAAAAAAGAAACTCGTCTCTTGACCAGAGTTCTAAATAACGAGGCGTAGCCAATTATGGCCGATTACGGCCAACACAGCCAATTACGCCTCGTAATTTAGAACCCTGGTCAAGAGACGAGGTTTTTTTTTACGATTCCATTCTTTTTCCCCCTTCTTGATTAGTAAGTGTCTCGATGTTTGTTACATTCGGATTATTCATTCAAGCTACAGACCTCTCCGAATAGCGAGCGTTATTTTATAACCACCCGGTATATCACATCAACAGGCTCGGACCTGCGCAGACAGTTCAGGACATGCGTAGCTCCAGTTCACAACACTTCAACATTGGTTGGTCCACTTTATCTAAATTAACCATTATTACCAATCCGACCTTCCAATTATTATAATTCACCTTCCGCCATTTCCGGTTCTGTAAACATGACAACAATCGCATCTCATATTCGGCAAAACAGAAACTGGAGAAGTCAGGAAACACTCTTTAAAAAATGAGTCAATCTACGTCTCGTATTCACTCCTACAGGGTGAAGCAAATAAAAGCGGCCCCAACGTGGAGATAAGAATACGACAGAAATGTTGCCAAGTCAAAAACCAATACAAAACCAGGTTTGCTAACATGAAGCCATTGATCGCTTCAATATTAAGCCCAAACAAACGCTTTGTGACCTATTTGCCGGCAACTACGCTATGGTTTGACAAGCTAGTTGAAATGAAATATAAACAAGGTTTGTAGAGCTGATCAAAAAAAGTTCCCACTAGTGATTATTTCGGTTGTTATTTATCGTAGAGATTCGGACCTTTTTGTTTTTGTTACTACAAAACATTCTAAATTGATTGTAAGACAAAAAAAATGTGCATAAGAAGCCGTCTTCATACAATACACACTACGATCTGAACTGGCCAATAGTCCATGAGTAGCTCTAATGTGATGCTAATCCAATCCAACCAATGCAAAAACAGGTTTGTCAAGTGAAACCATTACACGCTTGAATAATCTTTTATTTCCACTTGAAAGCTTTCAGGCGGCTTCAAGAGTTTTTCTCGACAAGCATTTCAACGTATTCCTATCTCTAGACCGGGGCCGCTTTTATTTGCCTCACCCTGTATCTCTCTGATCTCGAAAAAATATTTTCGTATTTTTACCTTTAGGAGGAAACCCAAGTATTGCGAGATGGCAAGTAAGGAATTGAGTTACAGTGTTTGAGAAACACATCGAGGCAGGGCCGTAGTGAGCCTAGTGGTCAGCGTCTCGGTCTCGGGATCGGAAGGTCCTGCGATCGAGTCCCGGTACCACTGAAGACCTACCGAGTATATGCGGAGTACGTGCTCGTTAAATCTGTTGGGTCCGAAAGTCCTCTAAGTTCCCATACCAAATCAATACCTCTGGGGGTGACAAGCCAATTCTAGGGATCCTCTAGTTGGCCTCTGTCTCTAAAAATTAGATGGATCCACTTATGTGTGTGTGTTGTCTGTTATGTCTGTCTTACTTGACGAAGGTTTATAAGCGGGTCGCTGACCAAGCACACAAACCTGAATATATATGTCTACCAACCAACCAACCAACATCAAGGCACTCAATTGATTATTAGGAAATATGTAGTAGGTGGCGCTTTTCGATGTTTTTTCCCCTCTTTTTTTAAAGGTTATTTGTACTTTGAATTACTTAATTTGAAATATAAGGCAACTAAAGTATTACGATGAAGTCGAAAATCCGGAAATGGACACTCTTAAAACAAACGTGTGGTTTTAACTCAGTCTGAGTTAATTTCCACTCCTTTCCGTGCCGAAAATGCACTTCCCTTATAGGAGTGGATTTCACTCTTTTTGCGGAGTGGATAAAAGAAATAAAAGAAAACAATCCACGTCCTACACTCTTAAAACGAGTGGTTTTAACTCAATCTGAGTTCTTTCATGATTCATTCAATCTGAGGATATTTCCACTCCTTTCCGGTGCCGAAAATGCACTTCCCCCACAAGAGTGGATTTCACTCTTTTGTTTTAAGAGTGGAGATTATGTTTTTTACACGTTTCGGAGGATGCTGATTCTAAAAAAGTGGGTTTTGAACATTTGTCGTCTCTCATCTGTCTGAGAGCACTCTACAGCTCGAACTATAAGATCTACGGACTTCAAGTACCTGTCGGACGTCATAATAAGGTTTGTGAGAAAATTGCGTATGCACAAATTTAAACTTTTTATTATTATATATATATATAAATATATATTATATATTTAGATATATATATAGATATATAATAGTATATATATATATATTATATATATAATATATATATATATATTATTATATATATATAATATAAATATATATTAATATATATATATATATATATATATATATATATATATATATAATATATATATATATATATATATATATATATATATATATATATATATATATATATATATATATATATATATATATATCCGGCTTGTGTGCTTGATCAGAGACCCACTTATGAAGCCTTCGCTTCGTCAAGTATGACAGACAAAGAAATAACTTTTTACTGTCACAGAGAAAGGAATATACACCCAGGACGAAGGCGGGAATCGAACCCGCACCCGTTACAGCACGCAGACTGCTAGCGTAATAGTCGAATCCACTCGGCCATCCGGGCCCCGAGAGAGCATTAATACACTGCACTATCATATACAACTATCTTAACTATAAAACAACACATAAAATAAATATTTGACTAGCCAATCGATTTTTACAAGCGTAAAAAATAATATCGATTAACGAGTATTTTAGTATTTATTTGACTAGGATAGCGGAAACTGAAAATTACAAATATCTAAAATAAATTTTTAAAAAGAGAAATTCTCAAAAGTCTCAGTTCCTGATAATGACAACACAACGTTACTTTACAAAGAATTTATGCTTTTTCTCAATTCGCATAAATATTCGCAACTACGGTAATAAAAGTACGTGGAATGGTTATGATACAATTACTTTTCAGCGAATTGAAGAATCCTTTCACCATAAACCGATGATTTTATCACATAACTCAAAGATATTTTTGAAAATTAACAATAAACATCTATAAAATTCGCTATTAAAAACAAATTCTAAGCAAATAGAGTCTTTTGTTACGGTAAAGGTTGTTGACTTTAAAAATATAAAACACTATTAAAAAAAGAATAATAACTAAAATATCGACTGCACCGTTTTCATACTTGGATAAATTATTGAATTAAATTATTTATTAGAATCTTAATAGTTATTTAAGCAACTAGTGCCGAAAATAATACTTTATTAAGCGAGTGGCTTTTATTTCACGAGACCGTAGGTCGAGTGAAATAATGACAAGAGCATAATAAAGTATTATTTGGCACGTGCTTGCTTAATAATATTTTTATAATAACGTGCAAAAAAATTGTGAATTTGTCTTCGCTTTAATCTAATTTTTGTAGTACTTGTAGTTTCCATGGAGATATTAGAAAATGCAAAAGTAATGAACCAATAAAAATAAGCGAAAATAAGCGAGTTTCATAACATCTTTTAGTTTCCATGGAGATATTCAAGACATTTTGTTTTTCTACCAATCACATACTCTTATTTACTTTACCGCACTAGTGAAGAAAGTACTACTTTCGGCACTGTCTGTGACGTAAGCACGTAAAGTGTCATTCTCGCAACGATTTATGAATGAATATGATATAAAAAAAGTTAACTTTTTTGCACGTTGTTATAAAAAGAATACGTATAGAAGTATTAAAGTGTGCAAATTTAATAATGGTTCTTTGTTACTATGTACAATATTTTCCTAAGCTGTTAACTTTTGAATTGCATCGAATTTACTAATTATAAGTATAGGAGTCTACTTCAGGCAGTGTTACTCTATTTTCGACTATCCAATTTTGCTCAAATACTCAAGTTTGGAAGCGATGTAGTCGATATTTTAGTTATTATCTCTTTTTTAAAAGGATAATAACTAAAAAATTTAATAATTTTTAAAATAATAATAATTGAAATGTCGACTAGTACGTATTTAAATAGAATTGAACAGTCAAAAATAGAGTAACAAAATGTTGAATGAATACTTATAATAAGTAGGTTCGATTCAATTCTTAAGTGCTCAAGAAAATATTACACATAGTAACAAAGAACCATTATTAAATTTGTACAATATTAATATTTTTATATATATTATTTTTAAGATGTCTAATTATTTAACTTTTCAGACAGCTTAAATCTATATTAAAAAGTTTAAGCAGAGACCATTCATTAATTTAGCTTTGTATTAAAAGAATATCTACAATTTTGCGCATGATACATGATAAGATTCAAGACGAAAACAATTTTGATTACATTGGCGCAAATGGTTTATTCAGTAAAAACAAACTTTTAAACTGAATAAACTATTTACACTAATAATCAACGTTGCTTTCTCCCTTCATGAATTATCTCGTATATATAATTATATACTGATCGCAAACAAGAGAAATTGAAAACTATGCGAAAAGGTTTATAAAAAAAATTGGTTAATAAAATGAAGCATTTCAAATTACCAATAAAGTTTGTATACACTGTTAAAAATTTTGTGCTTGGTTTCACCATGATATTGGTTCCTAGTAGCTGCAACGGCTGTGTGGTGAAATGTTTAACCTTTTTTACGGTGTTTAGTTGAACCATTTTTCTGGATTTGGAAACAAAAACCTGAGAAATGGTTCAACCGAATACCAAAAATATGGTTTAACGTTTCACCACACAGCCGTTGCAGCTACTAGGAACCATATTTTTGGTGAAACAAAGTGTCTAATTTTTAACAGTGTAGTAACACGTCTTTGAAAAACACACTTAACGAAGAGTGTTTGCACACCTTTCCTCGGTCTGCCATGAAATTCTTAGGCTGAAATGAATTAACAAACGTAACATTTCTGAGTGAGATCAATACTCTAAAACAAACAGAAATTAAACAAGAAGTTCGATTCCATGTCTTCATTTGGCTTGTAAGATTTGCAGATGTAAAAAAAATAAAACGTGGAATGCCATTTATTTGTTTAACTTTTAATTTAACTCTCTGTTAGTCTGCCTTCATTCTCTTTTGGATTCCTAAGGCTATGTCCTGACTACGCCACAAATGCCACAAAACTTGGCGACTTGGCAGAGTCAGCCAAAATGCTATTGCATCGCTTGGCGCTCTTTGGCGGTCGCCAAATTTTGTTGCATTTGTTGCCTTAGTGGCGTTTGATGTCGTAGTGAGGACAGAGCCTAATGTTTTTATTTGAGTTTGCTTCAACAAATTTTCATCTCAATTAACTAAGTTTGGAATACGGAACTAAAAATAAATTACTTTTTACCAAAAAGTACAATACAAGTCTTAATAGGTTTACTTTTCGTGCGCTATTTCATACAATTTCGAAATGTCAATCGAAGCTACAAAATAACGAATTGATCGAAAACTTTTAGTAAGGAAATCTTCCGAAATAATAGCGAATTAAATAGCTAAAAATGGCCGAATTTCTTCATTTTTTGACTGCCTGAGTTATAATTAGCCTATTCCACATGTATTGAGTGATGTCTGTAAAAAATGATTAGAATGTGTGTGTAGATTTCTTAAACCAGTGAACATCTTAAAAAAAAATTCAAGTATACAGTTAATTTTTTTTTAACATTTGGGTTAAAAAGTTGGTGACTGACAGAAAGACGAACATACAGACGGAAACATCAACTACATTAGAAACGGGAATTAGGCGCGGTCGGTAAGACAAACAGACAAAAAGTAAAAGATAGGTCTGTGATGTCATACATGGAGGGCTTAGGTTTTACCTTAAATAGCCGGACCAGAGGACATGATCAGAAATTGAATAAATCGTGCTTTAGAAGGGAGGCAAGAAAACATTATTTTTACAATAGAGTTGTCAATGAGTGGAATGCTTTACCAGATTAAGTTGTGCATTCAAGAGAGTAGAAGATTTTAAGAAGAAACTGACAGTCATTGGAAACTGGTAATGTATTAGATTTATTTTGGACCAACCGGGCCTCTGGCTTGTTGTTGGTCGACAATTTTTGTATTTGTATATATACCATTGACGCAAAGAAGGATTTTCGAAAGCTTTAGAACTGAAGTTAAACGGGGGGGTACCAAAAAGAAAAAAAGGTAAGTACTCAACATATAAAAAGCTAATTTGGAGTAAAAGCAAATTTGGGACCATAAAACCTCAGTATGGCCCGAAATTTCTTGAATTCCGAACTTTTTAACCCCATGTTCCTCATTAAAGTCTTTTAAGAATGGACAGCACGTACGCAGGAAGGAAACAACTCACCTCAACTCAGATCATTCGAAGAAGGGCTCACGCGATTATCCTAAGAATATCGAACAATTAGAACATAAAAGGAAGACCCTCTTTCCTTAACAATGGTTTGGCAATGATCGGAAGTTTGTTGTTCTTGAAACTGCTTAAAGTATCAAGGTAGGCGGACGTAGAATGTTCGCAGAACAATGAAAATGTTAGCGTGTGATATCTACCACCAATTTACTTTTTAGAAATTCTTATTAATAAATCGCTTTCAGGTTTAATTAGATGTGTGAGTATCGGAGGCATGCGATTTAGTGACCTCACTGATGAACGCGCTTACCACAACAATTGGACACTTATTACTACAAATTAGCTTAGTGGATTTAGATTTTTGTGTCAACGTACATGTTATTTCCTCTTTTAAAGATAAAAAAATTATTTTTTATAATATCGTGTAAAAAAAACTAACTTTTTCAAATCAATAATCGTGGCAAAAGTGATGCTTTTAACGAAATCGTGTTTCAAGGTTACTTTTACGCACTAGTGCGACAAAGTAAATAAGAGCAACTGATTGGTGTAAAATTCTGTATTTGAACGTGATTCTTTATTTGGCCTTTTATTTCCAATGCCAATATAAGAAATACTTTTTGCACGTGTTTTAAAATAATCATTAATATAAATAATCACCATCAAATCATTTGAACGTGGTAATAAAATAATTAATAAGCCAAATCAATAAATGCCAATTCAATAAATACTTTTTTTGCACGTTATTATAAAAAACGTGTATGACAACACGTTGAAAATAGCTTTTTTTAAGAGGGACTGTCAGTCCCATAGAGATAATGCATTAGTTTTGAAATCACAACTTTTGCAAAAGAATTGCTTTGCCATAGTATACCATTTTCACTAGGTATGGGAATCATCATAACATCAATTTAAAACAAAATTGAATAGAAAATAACATCCGGTTATTTAATTATTAATTGATAAAGTTTTAAAATAGTGTCGCCATCTGCTGTAATTTTTGGCATTTTAAAATTTCAAAAATATATAATTAAATAACTAGATAACATTTTCGTTTCAAAATTTGTTTCATTTCGATGTTATGTTGATTCTTATACCTGGGAAAAAAGGCACTAACATGGCAAAGCCATACTTCTGTGGAAGTTGTGATTAGAAAACTAATGCATTAGCTCTATGGGACTGACAATCCCTCTTAACTCGTGAATTTATTTCACTCGCTCGTACCTCGCTCAGAAAATAATTTATTCAACTCGTTTAAAAAAAAAGCCTTACTTTTCACACAAGTTGCATAAATAACTATTTCTTAAAGTTTAAATTTAGTATATTTTTAACCGTTTGCAAGTACCGTTTTTGAAGTATGTATCTAAGTGCAAATGGAAAACTTGAAAGCTCCTTTTGCCACATAGCACGTGTTTCCACTAAGCTCTTCACTTAAATAAATGGTAAACAGTTAAAATGAACCAATTCTTTTCTAGGGTGTTAAGCGTGCATCTCGGCCGCATCGTAAATGTTATGAAGGAAAAAAAGTTATCCTTAAAATAAAGTATAATTTAGATAATACATGGAATGAAATTCATGAATTAATACAGTATATTCACCTTCATGTCCGGATATTCATTTGTACGACATACCTATCACATTGTCTGACATCATTATAAAATAAGGCATTTTCGCAATAAATTTCACAGTAATAAATATATTTTTTGAACAGTAGACCAAATTTATCCTTTACAAAAAACCTCATAAGAAAAGTACACAAAACTGTAATAAAAAAAATTGTTCATAGGACATATACCGGGTGGCCCAGCGGGTAGTGTTTGAAACAAATGAAAAAATAAAAACAAATAAGAGACATGAGAAGAATTTAATGACGTTTATTGAATGGACATATTGGGCAATTAATGATAAAGAGGTTCGAAGTGCCCGCCATATTTAACAAGGGCAGCAGTTAGGCGGTTTTCGAATCCAACCATACTCCATACTCCTTACCCATACCTTCCTCCATACTCCTGCCATACTCCTTTTGTTTGGCCAATTCTTTTTGTGGAACTTCTAGCAAAAGCTAAATAAAGCTTCCCACAAAAAGAATTGGTCAAACAAAAGGAGTATGGAGGAATGAGGAAGGTATTTGTAAGGCGTATGGTTGTATTCGAGAACCGCCTAACTGCTGTCCTTGTTAAAGATGGCGGGCACTTCGAACCTCTTTATCATAAATTGCCCAATATGTCCATTCAATAAACGTCATTAAATTCTTCTCATGTCTCTTATTTGTTTTTATTTTTTCATTTGTTTCAAACACTACCCGCCCTGTAGCTGTAGAGGTATAACCACAAATTTTTTAATAAATAAACATATTTAAATGTGGAACAAAAAATGAAATCCTACCTCTTTAATTCCCTGCTTCGTCCGTTCTTTCCGTTTCCGATGATGCTCCTCCCAGAAACGGAAGAACGCGAGGGCAAACTATCCGGAGACTCTACCACATCTTCCTCTTCTAGCCCGTGATGCCCGTTGGTGTGACCGTTTGCATACCCGTTGCCCTTAACCACTTGGCCGTTATTCACCACCGGCCCGTTGGCGACGGACCCATTGGAAGTGGTGCCGTTGAGGCCGTTGCCGTAGCCATTAGTGGTCACCATGATGGACTTGGGTTTCTGTGGCGGGACATTGGTCACCTGGTCCGCTTTGTCGTCGTCGTGTACCACGTACGGTGTCATTTTGCTGAAGAGGAGCTGGTACGGGGATCGCAGGACTGTGTGGTAGATGATCTGGGGTTGGTTGTTGGAGCCTTCCAGAATGATGGAAGGGTTATGGATGTCGGTGATATTTTTTTTTTCACTTCCGAATGTAAGTGTAAATCTTCTCGTAAACTCAACAAATGCAGTAGTTGGGATCGAATGTTCACTAAAATTTTCCGATTTTAGATTGATGGATATTCCAGAAGGAATGGAAATACAAGCTTCGTAGATTGTTTACCTTCGATTTTTTTAAAAAGAATTTTGTGTTGTAGCGTAGAAATGCAGAAGATTCTTATGAAAGTTCACAGAAATGTTTACACATATTTATCCACTGTCAAAATGAAGATGGCAACGATGGGTATTTTAAAACTGCGAACTAGAGTTATAATTGATCACTAAAACACGCATGAATTTATCTACTTCGGAGTTGTATATGTCTTTATAATCACTAAACCTTTTTCAAATTTATTATACTTAGGATTGTAGACTATACAACAGTTAGTTGATTACTAAACTGTTCTTAAAATTATATGTTTTTTGACATTCAATTTTTTTTCTTATTCAAATGAAAATAAAAATCGATGAAACAGTCAGCGAATACTTAACGAATAAAATATCTTTGAAAAAAAATCAAAGAATTTAAATTATTTATTTATTTTCACAACATATATTTCTTTATCAATGTTGAAAACTTAAATTATTTTAAAGAAACTTAGAAAAAATAAAACGATCTTTAAGCTAAAAAATCGATTGATGACAGTAGCTCAAGTTCAAGGTCACAACCAGTGTTGACAGACGTTATTAAACGGTACAACAATCGCTTCTCAAAACATGTCAAGCGAAAGCACGTGTTTTTTTTCTTTCTCCTTTCTATATAAAAAGGATACACGAGTAATTTTTCTTTTAACGATTTCAAAATAAATATACACGAATTTAATTGAAATTGTTGTTGTGTGTTTAACTTTATAATTCTTAAATTTTATAAATAAATGCGGGGATATATTTTGCACTTTTGAATTAATATAGTTGACTATTTTATTTTAAATATTTTGTTTTTAAACTTGGAAATGTTATATTTAAGAGCTAAATAACAAAATTCGCAAGCTGAAGCCGAATGTTTATTGAAAAGCAAGGAACTATTGAAATGTTTTAAAGTGAAAAAATAATATATATTTTTTCTCTCGTTCGGTTTACTGAAAGTGCTGCAACAATTGCGGATTATTTGTATTTTTGTGTTTATATCAACTCGTCAAGAGATGAAAGCTTGTGCACAATACTAAAATCGCTCCAAAAAATTCTAATTCAATAAATTCTACTACCTGCAGATCAAACACACCACTACAGACACCTTTTTTTAAAAAGGCACCTTATAATTCAACATTCTTAAAAAATCACACACACTAATCCGTCAAATCGTCTCCGAATCACATCTTGGAATATTCTATTCTATAAAAAGAATTCGTCCAAAAAAAGTTAAAATATATTATCACTTTTCTTCAACTCACTTCACTTCGTATTTTGGTAATCCAAGAGAAGACCCAGACGATATTTATTTGAATAATTTTCACACAATATAAATGGAGAAAGTGGAGAGTCAGCTCATCCCTTTCCGAGAGTTCGAGCCATTTTGAGTGGCGATCGTCTGCTATTCCCTCGTTTCTTGTTTTGGAGAGAGGGCGCTACGATCGATGAAGGGAAAGCGGGGCGGGTGTCGCAACCTTCTGTGAAAAGGCTAAGATTAATGGAGGAGAGTCTCGTTCTCATCTAGTTTATTTATTATTCGGAATTTTATTAAGTTTTATGCAGGTGTAGGAAGGTGTCGTGGCATCAGTGTTGTTTAATAATGTGGTATTTTTGAATTTATTTTTTAAACCTCTGAGGGATAAACGCTTTTGGCAAAAGTGTCTACTTTTTATTCCCTGTAAGAGATTTCAATTTAATTCTTAAATCAGAAATTAAACAAATTCTCCATTTTACAAAACATACTTTCACTTGCTTTTGTAAAAATCTTCATTTTATTATTATTTTTTTATGACTTTTACATTTTTTTTTTTACCTTCTGAGGGATAAATCCGTCATCTGACTGTTCACTTTTTCAGCAACACACATAATTTAAAAATATATAAATTTACTCAATTTTAAAATTTAAATAACGGGGAAGTCATATATATTGCTCTGTATATGAAATATAATTTAACAGAAAAATAAAGAAATACAATTTTCAGTTAAAATACAGGGTTGTCCAGAAATAAGCTTCCCAACTCAGAGGCCGAAAGAAAGGCTGAATCCAATTGTTCGGCATTTTGCGGTCTTTCTGCGATCCACTGTGGAACACAAAGCTATAAAAATGGGAAAAATTGTGGAGAACCACGGATCTCATGTAGAATTACTGTAAAATGTGTTTTTGAAACTGCAGCGCCACCTATCGGTAAATTTCTGAACTAATTTCTTGTATGTAATAAATCGAGAGCGCATGATCTGAAATGTCTGTATCACAAATTTTATCACATTCTGACCAATACAGCATCCTGCACAGGCCTCTGAGTTGGGAAACTTATTTCTGGACAACCCTGTATTTACATTTTAAAATCATGCAGTGAAAACAAGTTTACACGTCAGCCAATGGGCATGTTTCAGGTCTTGAGTGGCAACAGAAATGCAAAAAAACGAAAATAAATTCTTTTGTGGGCATCAACTGGTAAATACATGTCACATGGGAATAGTTGATGTTGATCAGAGTCCCGATCACAGGAGATTATTTCAGTTTCATAGATGTGTTTATACGTTTGAATTCGCAGGTGGTTAAGGTAATTTTCTGGTTGAAAAATTAATAAATGAAGACGTGGGTGGCATACGTTCAGGACCACCCTTGGTTCTCACAGGGCCTCGCGCTAACTCATAATATCCATAACTTTAAAAGTAAACTTCTTTTTAAAAAATTAATCAGTTTGTTTTCATTTTACCCTTTAAGGTATGCAGGCGTATAAAACCATCACCTGACCGTCGGGTTTTCCTGCAACACACATACTTTAAAAAAATATATATAAATAGAGATAGCAATATAAAATTTGTAATTGTACTAAATTTTAATATTTGAAGTATGAAGGATTTATTTATTAACATATGCTACTGAAATACAGGGTGGCCCAAAAGTAGCCTAACAGTTGGTTGGTTGGTTGGTAGACATATATATTCAGGTTTGTGTGCTTGGTCAGCGACCCGCTTATAAACCTTCGTCAAGTAAGACAGACACAACAGACAACACACACATATAGGTGGATCCATCTAATTTTTAGAGACAGAGGCCAACTAGAGGATCCCCAGAATTGGCTTGTCACCCCCAGAGGTATTGATTTGGTATGGGAACTTAGAGGACTTTCGGACCCAACAGATTTAACGAGCACGTACTCCGCATATACTCGGTAGGTCTTCAGTGGTACCGGGACTCGATCGCAGGACCTTCCGATCCCGAGATCGAGACGCTGACCACTAGGCTCACTACGGCCCCGCCTAACAGTTAGTTAGGTATACAGTTATGTATACAGAAACAGTTATTTTAATACAGGTTAAGTTTAGTTTGGTTGAATTATCGTAGTACTAGAGCTACAGGAGAGTTATTGGCGACAGGAATCGTAATTAAGAACCATAGTCAAAAGTGGCAGCTTTATTTACATACATATATTTACATTCTTAATCCCGAAGGTGCTCAAATTGTCTACCTTCGACATTGATGCATTCCTGCAACCACCTGGTCCCGTCCTCTGGTGACATTTGCATATTTCTGGAGCATCAAACAAATAGACAGGGCCGGGATAGCCTGGTCGGTAAGTTCTAATAAACCGAAGATATCTCGAAACTACACCAATCAAAGTCCACGAATTGCTACTTTTGGATAAGATACGCTGTAGTACGACTTTATTTTAGCCATCCAACAAAACTAAGCACGACTATGTAAAATACCTTTTCTAAATAACCCAAAGTCCTTACCAATGGTACAACATTAACTGTTAGGCTACTTTTGGGCCACCCTGTATAATTTTAAAAATTTTAATCAATTAAATTTTGAATTACAATTTTTATAAAGGCTGGTGATGCGTGGTTCGAGGTTTTTTTTATCGTTCGTTTGTTGTGGGTTTTCTTGAAAGGTTTCTAAAGGAAGGCTAAGCTCATGTCGGGCCCTCTGCAGTTTGACGGTGCGTTAGTTTCCCCGATCCGTCCGGTGCCGAGTCAAGAGTCTGCAATTGACCCAACCCTTTCTCTGCAATCGACGGGACGATAGTTTCCGTGATTCGCCCTGTGCCTTGTCAAGAGTCGTACCTGTCCGCGCCTATATGACTTTCCATGCCTACTCCTTGTGTCTAATGGGGTTACTGTCCGAACTTCTGTGCCACCCCATCCCTTCATGAGGCCAACTAGTGCCCTCGTCCACTGCCTGCCATGGCCTCGTAAGTTGACCAACCACCCTTGTACGTTTTTTAAAAATTACAATTAAAATTAAATCTTATTCTAAGTTTACTTTTACCCCTAATATATTTATTAAATATTCATTGAGTGTTTTTAAACCTTTATTCACTTTGTGTGTTTTAATGTACTTAGGCAGTATGTGTTTATATTTTTCTGCCAGGGTTTTGTCAATGCTTTTTAGTGTATCTTTTTCTGCGATAATCATGCCTGAGAATGTGGCCAGCTGGAGCAATTTGTCTGTCGTATTTTTAAAATTAAAGTTCTAAACAAACAAAAGTTTAATCTGTAATTGCTCTAAACACTTGATTTATGCTCTAAACACGACTTATTTGAGAGGCGAGTTTAACCAATTTCTATCTCCAGTTTCTTACGTTTTATAGAAAATATTTATATATATTTATCTTATTCGGCTCCCAAATTTCCTTATATTTCTCTCTGCAATGTCAACAATCGAGTTTGTTTACACTTTCGCGTAAGGTGAAGATAAGTTGATTTTGAATTACTCTAAGTGTTATATAAGATTCGTTATTAGTTTTAAAAACCCAACTTTAGGATAGAATCAGTAAGTTTAAATTTTAATATGCATAATATTAGGGACGTTTAATGTTTGAAAATTTAAATTATAATTTCGGTCGACTAAACTACCAACCACTATTGTTGATAAAAAGGAAAAATTCAAATTGTTTTTAAATATAGTTTCTAAGCGTTGATGGCTACCACAGTTTCCAATTTATTTACAAATGGATCTTAGTCGAGCAGCGAAATATTTTCGCAATAATAACCATTAATTTAGGGGTTGGTGAGCGATAGCGAGAAGGGGGCGTGCCCCTAGTCTGAAATAAAATGAAAAAAATAATCTTAAAATTAATAATTTCAAATAGCATAACTTGCATACTTTTTACGTTCCTATCTCCGTTCGTGAAACAAGCCACTTTTAAAGTTAAATTTAACCAAAGATGTGTTTATATACACTCTTAAAACAAACGAGCGTTTTAACTCAGTCTGAGTTAATTTCCACTCCTTTCCGTGCCGAAAATGCACTTCTCCTATAGGAGTGAATTTCACTCTTTTGTTTTAAGAGTGTATTTCCCATGAGGCAGTTCCCATATCCATTTCACACCGGAATAGCTAAAAGTCCCAAGACCAGTTATTGTTCAGGCCAAGTGGCTAGTTCATAGATGGCTATAACTTCCTACACCATTACATACACTTTGAAACACTATTACAGCAACACTCCATAATCTGAAAGCTCTCTTGGTACACTAAAAGTGCTCTATAATGTGTTCTATATAGTGTTCCAAAAGTGTTCGTAATGTTTTCTATAATGTGCACCAAACGTTAGCACAATGCATTTTTTTAATGTACACAAAATATTTTCGCAATGCGTTCCAAAATGGAAAATCCAGCAAATCCCCAAGCATAACACATTTAGAACACTTTGGGAACGGGGGTTCTGGAACACTTTTTGAAAGCGGTCTGTACATAAAACGCATCTGGAACACTATCAGAACGCAGTTTAATGAAAGTGTGCTAAATGTGTTCCAAAACATATACCGAATGAGTGTTCCGACTTTGCAGTGCGTTCGCTCTTGGTAAAGCAGAGTCAGAACCAAAGACAGGGAACGGGCATGTTATAAGGCAACGTCATTCAAAACAAAACATGCTTCTCCCCCAGGGCCGGATTTTTAAATAGGCTAAGTAGGCTGCAGCCTAGAGCGGCGAATTTTTTGGGGCAGCAAATTTTAAGACCAATTAAATCGGCATTTGGCATAAAAAAATATTCTTAATAATATTAAAATCTTTATAATAAAGAAAACAAATAATTTACATTAATGCGTAAATGCAATGAGACGTAAATTATTAATGAATTTAAGAAAAGAAACGTTGCGTACAATGAGTACCAAGGGAGGTTCCACTTCCTAACACAATTATTTAAGTCTTATAATTACTGAGGATTTAATAAGAAACAAGGCCACTAGTTAAAGACATCTATTCAAATTATCTAGATTCCGATTTAATTGAAGAATGCATTCATTTTAAAAATCACTGCATTACAGGAATAGAAAAACCCTTAGTTAAAGGGGGGGATATGACAGGGGCGGCAAATTGAACGTAGCCTACAAGCGGCAAATCTTGAAATCCGGCCCTGTTCTCCCCTGCAATTTGAATATTATTTTGCATCTATTACTTCGAATAAAAGAGGGTTTTTAAAAAAAAAGTTCTAACATAGAATCCGTCCTTGGATGTCGAAGATCCGCTTCGATGGTCCGAAATGTCGCACTGACCCACAGTAGTCCGCGGCTCGCGTGCAGAGATCTCAATCTCGGACAACCAAATACAATGCAATTGCCATGCCGTGTGGGTGGAGTTTCGCGGGACTTACGTTATAGTTTCTATACTTGGTACAAGATATACGTGTTACATAAAGAGATTTAGAGGTAAAGAAAGGGCTGCTAACTTTAAAATAGTCATGTGGCCATGACTCAGACATGTCATGCATCACTTGATTATTTGCTGACGTCTTATTTAAAGAAACAAGTGTCAAAAGATATATCGTTAATTTCTTCGCCCTCCCACCTTTGTCCTAGTTTCCTAGTTGATAGGACGTGTACTTTTAGACGTGGTAATCTCGGAAATCATTAAGTTCGGACACCGACAAAGACTTCCTATAATAGAAATTTGCGCAGAACAAAATTCGGAAAAAAAATACTCCTCGTAGGAAAGACTGGTGCAGAGTTAATGACTTAGAATGACTGGTATTCAGAAGCAGTCTTCAACTTTGCGCATGATATACGAGAAGATTTATGAAGAAAACTAAAGTTGGGGGAGGGGGATTATTTTTGCACATAGTTCTTGCCTTCTTCAGAATTGTACACAACTTAGACTGGTCTCGTGTCTGGCTAGTGCATAAAGCAATGGTTAAAAATATTTTGTCCTCACATACACTCTCAGAAATGGATATGCGCAAATTTCATGAAAATTTCGTCATCTTGACGAAATGATGCCACTTAAAAATGCTCTAAGTAAACCTTTAGCCGAATTGTGGTAATTTTGTGTCTGAGAAAGTTACGTGACCGCGCGAGGAAAAGGTAGTCAAAACTGACGAAATTCGGTTTGCTATTGAAGAATCCGCCAAAGTGAGACTTATTTTTTAGAGTACGAAATAGTTATTTATGCAACAAGTGTGAAAATAACACTTTTTAAAACTAGTGATTTTATTTCACGAGCGAGGTACGAGGGAGTGAAATAATGACACGTGTTTTAAAAAGTTTACTTTTCACACGTTTCATACACTATTTTTTATAATTACGTGAAAAAAATCAAATCTCATTGGGTTTAAAAATAATTCACGTGCTAATTTTTTTTACGTAAAGAAGATCGGCATCGATAAACCTCTGGAACTACAAAAGGAAAACTAATTTTTAGTTTAATGTCAAACATTTGAACATGGATACTGATTCAAAATAAAAAAATAATATAATTCACGCGCATAATATTATAAATAAAGCAGATCAATAAATTTCTGGATTTTATGAAGATTATGAAATAGAATTTTTACTTGAAATGTTGGCATCTTATGAAAAGAGTGAAAAAAAAATACTTTTTTTCACTGCTTTTGGTGAAAAAAAGTAATTTTGTATCACTGTTTCTAAAAAGTATAACTTTTCGCACGCGTCTGATATTAAATTATAGTGTAAAAATCGGATTTTTTTCACGCAATTATAAAAAAAAGTATTTACCTATTTATTTCCAGTTTATTTAGTTTCATACATTTTTTTTAAATTTTACTTCAATGTCGTATACAAAGTGTTTTAGTGGTATCTGGACCCTAAATATTTTTTTTATAATTGTGTGAAAAAATCTGATTTTTACACTAATTTTAATATCAGACGCGTTCGAAAAGTTATACTTTTTAGAAACAGTGATAAAAAAATTACTTTTTTTTCACTCTTTTCATAAGATGCCAACATTTCAAGCAAAATTTCTATTTCATAATATTCATAAAATCCAGAAATTTATTGATCTTTATTTATAAATATTATGCGCGTGAATGTTATTTTTATTTTTGAATCGGTATCCATGTTCAATTGTTTGACTTTAAACTAAAAAATGTTTGCCTTTTGTAGTTCCAGAGATTTATCGATGCCGATCTTCTTTACCTAAAAAAAATTAGCACGTGAATTATTTTTGAACCAATGATATTTGATTTTTTTCCCGTAATTATAAATAATAGTGTATGAAACACGTGTGAAAAGTAAACTTTTTAAAACGCGTGTCATTATTTCACTCGCTAGTACCTCGCTCGTGAAATAAAATCCACTAGTTTTAAAAAGTGTTATTTTTCACACTTGTTGCATAAATAACTATTTTTCTTTATTGCCATGCAAGGCGCTGTGTGCAGTTTTCGACAAGCATAAAGTGAAGTTCTTCAAACTTAAACACCGACTAAACAGCAATATTTGAAATATTCTCGAACTTTGGGCTATGAGAACGGGTAACAGACAGACGGACGGATGGACATAGCCTTTATGAAAGATTTAACTTTTTGCGTTATAAACGCAGTGTGTGAAAGCTAAAACGAGATGCCTCGAAAACTTTAAAGCTAAAAACTTTAAAACCAAACAAATTTTAGCTTAAAAAAAAGACTTCGTGTTTTACTTCCTCGTCTTAGCAGCTATCTAACACCCCGTATTCTCTCACAAAAAGAAAACAATAATTCCCTCATTAGTAACACCCTGTACATCCAGGATCTTTAACACAAAGTAGACTCATACGAGGAAATGTACAATGTTCCTAAATCTTCAATGCTGGACATTGTCCCACAACGAGGAAAAAGAAACTTTTAAAAATATATTTATTTCCTTCGCTGCAACAAGAACAAGCGGTAAGTCATTAACTTCAAACAGTTACAGTTACGTCGACAAACAAAAGGGAAAATATCTGAAGTGTAAAATAGTCTAATTTCTCATTAAAGTGATTCTCAAAATGGAAAAAGAAAGAATAGAACGTTTGTCCAAAAGAATTTCTATTGGGGGGGAATGGCAACGCTTCGATTCTCATCCATGACTTCGATGTTGTTGAATGAAATTTAGAAATGTTTTATAGAAACACTTGATTTTTCGAACTTTGTTTGGGGGAAAATTGTCTCATGTGGAATCATTTAATGAATTTGTAATTGCCTTACTTGAAATAATATCTTTTAGTTCCTTATGCAAACTATTAGTTTAACATACATGCATAATGTTGTTTTAACCCTTTCAGTCCCAATGACAATTTGTTATCATTTTAGAATTTTTTTTTCTGATCGTCTATAGCCATTTATGATATCAAAAAGCACATTCGATTCTTTAAACTCTTTTCTATTAGAAAATATTTTTTTATTAATCCCAATCGATGTCAACCCTATTATTTTTTCAAAATTATGATCAGAAACATGATGCCAAATGGCATCACTGGGACTGAAAGGGTTAAAATAGAGTTCGCATGTTTCCTTTTAGTGACACAAATAACAACATACCAACAACAATGAGCAATGAAGGTATACAATCTAAAGATATAATATCACCTTTTTAGCTGTGTTTATAATTTTTATGGTTCCGGGTTGGAATCAAAGAGTTGTTGATCCAAATTGGGGTAGAAACAGAAACAGTTTATGGGGATGCCATATTGTCATTGGGACTGAAATGGTTAAAATAACCAAACTCTGTCCCAATATCAAAGAAGCTTACATTATCTTGAAAAAAGAAAATCGTTGTAAAAAAACCGATAAAACAAGTAAAAGTCAGGTTTCTGAGTCGATGCACAATACGTCTGAAAAGAATTATTGGTTGAAACTTGTTACTTTTTTCTTATAAATTAACGTTTTTTTTCCGTGAACTTACTTTACAAATGTTACAATAAAACTTTGTATTGAAATGAAAGAAAATTAAATGGTTCTGCTTGTTTTTTCATGAAGTGAAAATATCAAGCTTGAGTTGAACTTAATTAGAAAAATAATGAATATTTTTCTAATTAAGTTTTATTATTTTAGGTTATTTTATTTTCAATTGCGATCATGCATTTTTATTTAAAGCATAAGAGCCGATATATTTTTTTTTTAACTTCTGGGATTTGTCAAATGATTAATTTCGTAAAATAATTACATTTTTACAATTGCGTGAAAAAAATCCGATTTTTACACTATAATTTTAATATCAGACGCGTGCGAAAAGTTATACTTTTAGAAACAGTGATAAAAAAAATACCTTTTTTCACCCAAAAGCAGTGAAAAAAAGTACTTTTTTTCACTCTTTTCATAAGATGACAACATTTCAAGTAAAATTTCTATTTCATAATATTCATAAAATCCAGAAATTTATTGATCTGCTTTATTTATAAATATTATGCGCGTGAATGTTATTATTTTTATTTTGAATTAGTATCCATG
This sequence comes from Oedothorax gibbosus, assembly GCA_019343175.1. NCBI lineage: Eukaryota > Metazoa > Arthropoda > Arachnida > Araneae > Linyphiidae > Oedothorax > Oedothorax gibbosus. The sequence goes on along the minus strand of CM033270.1, from coordinate 1,822,349 downwards.
TTTAAATGTTTGACTTTAAACTAAAAAATAAGTTCGCCTTTTGTAGTTCCAGAGATTTATCGATGCCGATCTTTACGTTAAAAAAAATTAGTACGTGAATTATTTTTGAACCAATGAGATTTGATTTTTTTCACGTAATTATAAAAAATAGTGTATGAAACACGTGTGAAAAGTGAACTTTTTAAAACACGTGTCATTATTTCACTCGCTCGAATCCACTAGTTTTAAAAAGTGTTACTTTTTACACTTGTTGCATAAATAACTATTCTTAGTTGTTTTTTCTGCCATTTTTCGGGCAATAATAAATAATGACGCATTTCTAATCAGTAAGATAATTTCAAATAGTGGATTCAAATCCCATTGTCTTCCGCAATTACTTTTATTTAAGTTCTCAAAACAACATACTAAATCTAGTATGTGTGTATCTCTTATAATATTCACTCAACATAAAATAATACCAGATCCAAGAAAAAATATTAATAATAACAATATTTTTCTTTCGAACTAAGGACTTAAAACTTGGTACACTAGTTTCCCGTGTACCAAGTTTTAAGTCCTTAGTTCTTTTAGTTCGAGCTGTAGAGTGGTTTCAGACATCAGACACCTAGTCGGACAAATGCTCAAGAGCCATTTATTTAGAATCAGTCCTCCACAATGTGTAGAAAACACAAATTCTCCATTTCTAATTTTTTATATTTCATATTAGGTAATTGACAGTAAGAATTGCACTTTACACGAGAGATGTTCCCAACCCCGTTTAGTGTAATGTAATCGTTTCTGGCTGCCTATTTCTAGCCTCCTTTAAGAGTTTTAACACAGCCAATTACGCCTCGTAATTTAGAACCCTGGTCAAGTGACGAGGTCGACACCTGAGCGGGCACCCAACGGAACTCCGAGCGATATCGTACGCTAAGGCCGTCGGGACTTTCAACTCCACAGATTTAACGAGCACGTGTATCGCAGTGTACTCGGGCACCCCGGTGATTTTTAGAGTATTTTTTTTTCAACTAGCACGAATACTTCCATAGTATGGCTAGGACAAGGACAGAACCTTCTCTGTGAGAGACTCGTCGCTTACACCTCTCGGCCACCGGGGAGCCCCGTTTATTATTATTGCAACAGTTATTAATAAATGAAAGGATATTACCAGTCCAGTGTATGAGAGTAAAAAATTTTAAAAAGACAATTTACGTATTCATTGGTCATAAACTGTTTCAGTTTCTACTCCAATTTGGATCGACAACTCTTTGATTCCATTCTAACCCGGAACCATAAAAATTATAAACACAGCTAAAAAGGTGATATTATAACTTCAGATTGTATACCTTCATTGCTCATGGTAGTTGGTATGTCGTTATTTGTGTCACTGAAGGAAAACATGCTAAAGATATTTTAAATAAAATAACCATATCTCTGTTCCAATATCAGTGAAGCTTACATTATCTTGATAAAAGAAAAGCTTTGTTTAAAAAAAAACCCTTTAAAACTAGTAAAAGTAAAGTTTCTGGGTCGATGCACAATGCGTATGATAAGAATTATTGGATGAAACTTGTTATTCTAAAATTAAGTTTGTCCAACTTGTAATGTTACAATAAAGTTTTGATGAAATGGAACAAAATTAAATGTCGCTTGTAGCTCCACATACGTTTATACGTAAAAGGGAGGTTTATAATCGTCGCCCGTCTGTCTGTCACCCACTTTCACAGAAAGAACCACAGACAAGTGGGATACGTCATTTAAAGCAAAAATAATTAGGACTACATTCCAAATTCATTAAAAAATTTAACTAGAAGCTTATTTAAAATTTAAATAACTAAATTTAATCTACATTAAAATAACATGCAATTCCATTTTATTCAATATTTTCACTGTTGCCATTTCGTTAAACGTACGAGAAACTTTTGTTAAAATAAAAATAACTTTTTGAAAAATATTTATTTATGTGATATAATTCGGTTTGGATTGTTTATTATCACAATAGAGTTCTTTTAATGGTTCTATATATTGTATGTAGAAAGATGCATAGAGAATTCTAACTTGGCATAAAAAAATATGCTAAGTTTCGCTTTTATTTTTTAAAACATCAATTGTACAAATTAAAAATTTTTTGAACTGTAAATTAATTTAACAAACTATAAATAAGTGAATTTTCGAAAGAAATGTAAATGGGAAATTGTGGCGACAAAAATATTATTAAAAAAGATTACATCATTATTCTTCGAACAAATTTAGCAAACGATAAAGTCTAATTATTAAATCTGAGAAAGAGATTAATGAAAATAGTTAATTTTGGCGTTTAAAACTTTGAATTACAAATAGCTAAAGGCCCTGTTTTTATTAGAATTAAATCACATTTGCCATTCGCAACAATCGCTCGAGAAACTTTAATTCTTTTAGACAATAAATTAAAATAAATTTATTTTTGCGACATCGATCAGTTTGAAATGACGTCAAATATATTTCACTACGGAATCCTTGTATGTTGATATGGAATGTTTTCATTCTATTTAAAAGCGAGGAATATGACATATTTATTCTTTAAAATATAAATTAATTTTTGCAAACGATAAGTAATAATTATTGAATTTTCGAAATAAAATAAATTAAACTAGCCAAATTTAACTTGTAAATGTTAAATATAGAATTAATGTTGTGTCTGGCGCGTTTTTTCCTGTTAAACACAAATATGTGGAAGCGAGTTAAGTGACAGATTCTGTTACAAACCTACTTGTTTTGCTTTAAAACGATGTATCCCACTCGTTTGTTCGACTTGCGGTTCGTTCTGTGAAAGTGGGTGACAGACAGACGGATTGAACGATTATAATACCTTCCACTTTTTACGTTATAAACGTAGTGTGGAAGCTAAAAAAAAAACATTTCGCATAATATGTTATGGCTATACAACAAATCATAAAACAATGTTTAACAAGAGCAACTTTCAAAATTTGCCCCCCCCCCTCCCCCAAAGTAATTAACATGTTCCATATCTTGATACTACCATAATTTAAACATCTTCAAAACTTCTTTAAAAAAACAAAAAGGAATGTCGCATTATTCGAGTGTGCAAAGTTTATTTTATTCGCATCTATAAGAATACATTTTTCAGGATAAATAAAAAAAAGCTCTTTTACAGTGGTGTTTTGCTGCGAACGAATAATAAAAATTAAAAAAAAACCGTGAGATTAAATAAAAAAAAGAAGCCATCTACCAGCTGAAGAAGAAAAAAGTTGAAAGAACAACGCGATATTTTTCATCAGTTCTGAAAATTTAAAAAAAAACAGTTTTATAAAAAAAGGGAAATTTTGTGATTCCACTTAAGCAGAATTAAATAAAATAATTTTGCGATAAAATAATTTGCTATAAATAATTTGCTATAAAAATGTTTTTATTGAAAATGTTTTTTAGAGTAATTGTTTGTTAAATGTTAGTAAAAAAATTATGACAAAACTATTTTAAATTATCTTTTTTTACATAATTTTAATCTATAAATCTTCTATCTTGCTATAATATATTTTAAGGCCAAATCATTAAAAAAATCTAAACCTTTTCTACATATAAACACAAAACCAATGTAAAAAAAACAAGTTAAAGAACTGTTCTTTTTAAAAGAACAGAAAAGAGAGCAACTGTTCTTTAAAAAAAACGTAACAAAATCACAAATTTCTTATCTTTTTCTGTGGCCGTTTTGCAGAAAAGGAATGTTTTTTTTTGTGGCTGACTTATTGTAATTTTTAATTAAAAAAACTAATTGGAAATTTGAAAAACAAAAAAAATGGGTTGAGGCATAAGGAAAATACACCTTCCCAAAAACATTTGGGCTTCTGACATCAATATTTCATCATGTTATGGCTCCGGACACTTTAAAAGAGCTTACTTTTTTTAATAGAGATTTATATTTCAAAGAATAAATATGTGATATTCCTCGCTTTTAAATAAAACCAAAACATTTCATAACATACAAACAAAGAAGCTCTTAGTAAAATATATTTTACGTTATTTCAAACTGATTGATGTCGCAAAATTTTTTTTAAAATTTATTATTCAAAAGAAATTAAGTTTCTCGAGCGATTGTTGCAAATGGCAATGGTGATTTAATTCTAATAAAAATGGCTTCTTATGCTTTTTAAATGAGCATTAAATTTTGCAGTTTTTTAAATAATTGCAGTACTTCGAACTCTATTTTTTTTAGAATTTAATTTTAATGCGCTTAATTTTGTGACATATCACACTTGTCCGTAGCATTTGTAGTTTGGGCTATGAAAGTGGGTTACGGGCAGACGGACTGGACGATTATAATACCTTCCACTTTGAACGTTATAAACGTAATGTGGAAGCTAATAAGCATCAATAGGATTAGGGTCACATTTTGGCTGCGAAGTAACTTTTTTGACACTAGTCTGTATATTTTGCTAACCGATTATATGCATCAAAATAAGGTAGAAACAATCAGCGTCACGATAATTTGTTCTGTTTTTTAGCCTCCACAATACGTTAATAACGTAAAAAGTGGAAGGTATTATAATCGTCCAGTCCGTCTGTCTGTCTGTCATCCACTTTCGTAGCCTAAACTACAAATGATACAGGCAAGTGAGATACGTCAAAAAATTCAGCTCATCGAAATTAGAAGATATTGAAAATCTCAGAAAAAAATTCGAAGTACTTCAATTATTTAAAAAAAAACCTGCAATATTTAATGCTCATTTTAATAGCATAAGAAGCCAGTTTAATTAGAATTAAATCACCATTGCCATTCGTAGCCTTTATATCTTTTAAACAATAAATTAAAATAAATTTATTTTTGCGACATCAATCAGTTTGAAATGACGTCAAATGTATTTCACTAAGAGATTCTTTGTTTGTATGTTGATATGAAATGTTTTGGTTTTATTTAAAAGAGAAATATTACATATTTATTCTTTGAAATATAAATTAATTTTTGCAAACGATAATACTTATTGCATAATTATTGAAGAAATATTTATTGAATTTTCGAAATAATTCGAATGAAATCTGCTAAACTTAGCGTGTAAATGTTTATAATAGAATTAATATTGTGTTTGGCGACTTTTTCCTGTTGAACACAAATGTTGTGTGGAAGCGGGCTGAGTAACAGATTCTGTTATACAAACCTACTTGTTTTTTTCATGAAGTGAAAATATCAGGCTTGAGTTAGATTGAAAAAGTGAATATTTTTCTAATTTAGTTTTATCATTTTAGGTTATTTTATTTTCAATTGCAACCATGCATTTTTATTTAAAGTATAAGGGCCGATATTTTATTTAACTACTTGGATTTGTCGATTGATAAATTTCGTAAAATAATTACATTTCTTCACTGTGTTTTTCTGCCTAATCAGAAAGATAATTTTGAAATAGTGTATTCAAAACCCATTGCCTTTCGTATTTACTTTTTTTTGTTTCTTTCTAACTCTCAAAAGGACATACTAGACTACCTCTTATAATCACTCAACATATTTGCAATGACAGGGCATCGAAACTATAATCAACGAGTGTGACTTTGGAGATCTTTGGATCCTATCGGACATCGCAGCTCCCTTCACACCTACCAATTGGACTAAAGTTGGAGACAAAACTAGTATCTCCATCCTTCTTAAACTCCAACTTATTTCAAATGCCATGACGTTCATTTTCAGTGGATACCATCCCACGTTGACATCTTTGGCAATGAGCAAGCGGACCGCTTAGCCAAGAGGGTTGTTGTCACTCATCACCTTCCTCTTCAGCCTCACCTACTCAGAGCATCATTCCAAAATCAACGTATCTTTCAAAAAAGTGAGGATCCCTCCCTCTCACCACTGGTATGCGGCCAAGAGCCGGGCTTTTCACTTGTTTCTTTGGTGAAGAGCGTCTCGAACGAATTTTCTAGACTGGCAAGTGGACACACGAAGAGTCTCTCGTATTTTGAGGGTAGAAAAACTTTGGTCTGCTCCAAATGTGAACTCAGCAGCCTCTGCCGAACATATCCTAGACTGCTTGGGTCTCTCCAAGGAGGACTTATACGCTTCTCCACTTCTTGTCATCGACTTTTGGGGTCAACAATTTTACTGGATCTTGTCTGACTCCGTCAACAAGAGGGAAAAGGAACACAACAACACTCAACATATAAAAATAATAGACCCAAAAATATATATTGCTATAGTCATATTATCTTTCGGTTTTTTAACATTTCCATTATTTATTACTTGTAATTAATTAATCTGAAGTATAATGTTATGAAAATCCGAAATGGAGATTTTGTATTTTCTTTGGAGGATGCCGATTCTAAAAAAGTGGTTTTTGAACATTGGCCCGTCTGTCTGTCTGAAATCGTTCTACATCTCGAGCTATTTGAGCTACGGACTAATTTGGTACGACAGTTCCTATAGTTAAACTCGTAGTTTCCTTGCACAGAAGCCACGACCGCGGGCGGAGCTATAAAACACGCGGAGCAATCAGTTGAAGAGAAAATTTCATCCGTTTTATTTTGTCGTTATCTGATTGCGCGTTTTATAGCTCCGCCCATGGTCGTGGCTTCTGCACAAGGAAACTACGAGTTTAACTATAGTACTTGTAAGACGTCATAATAAGGGGGGGTTGAAAAAATTGCGCATGCGAAAATGGTAGCTTCTATAGAACTTTTTAGGGTTTAAAGTAATTGAAATTATCTTATAGGGTACATAATTACCATTAAATTGACATTTGTATTGATTTATTAAGTGGTAATTGAAAGTCGTGTGGTGATGCGCACCCCTAGTTTTTATAGAAGAAAAAATTATTTCTTTTAATTGGAATGACCATTCGTTTCAAAACCCATAGATCTTTTTCTTCGCAATCCTTCCTTTATATTACGATATAAAAACACATGGATAGACAATATATAAAAATACATGGATGTGATATGTCGTACCAATCTCTATAAAGTTATAATATTAACCACAAAAATCTCTATAATATTCTAATATTCAGTTCTTCCTTAATAACTCTCAGTTAATGTCTTGCCGATCCATCGAACAGTTCTTCTACTTCATGGATATTAAACAATATCTCTTCCTAGCAGTAAACCCAATCATGTCCAACAAGCTCCATCCCTATGGCAACCCGATGTTTCATCTTCGAAGCAAGGGATTTTGAGCACGCGATTTCGAAGAATTTCATCCGTAACCGTCAATGAAAGACGCATATGATACTGACTCTTGCATTTATTACCGGTACCATTCGAAGAAATTATAAGAAAAAGATAAATAATTTGTTTTATTGGTGAGTCATTTTTTTATTTTATGTTGAAAAATCAACAAAGATGTTAAATCTGCTACGTATTTAAATAATATTATCTGAAGTTGATATAAGTGTAAATGTCATATAGATTTGGGTTTCAGAATTTAGGCCCCCATAAAAATTTACTTTTAAAAATCAAACTTTTGTTGTTGTATGTAATTATAGCATATTTAGCAGCACTTTTTGTGATTGTGATGCGTTTTAGAATCACTGCGAAAGTATTGATGCAAATCAGTCTTACTTTTAATAGCAAAGTATTTAAATTTTTTTTGTAATTTTGATCTGTTTTGAATAAGTAACTCTATTTAATGTACAGCATTGATATAAGGGCCGCTTGGTTCTTTGGCGACTTTCGGGAGAAAGTAAAAGTTAGCCAAGGGTTCGTATATGGGCAATTAATTCCATGCAAAATTATCCTTTCTGTAGAGTAAGTCACGTTTGTAAAAAGTGATTTTGACGACAATTTTTTACATGAGAGGGGAAAAAAATTAGCGGAATATAGTTACTCTACACTTATTAAAACTAAATAATGTAATGTGTTTTATTTAATTTGATTCATTTTTCAATTTTAAAGAGCTTATAATCTTCTCTTAAATCGCGACTTACACTACAGTTGCATGGAATTAGCCATATACCTATGAAGTTGTATTGATGAACTTTAACGTTTACCAGATTTTGGTGCGTTTGTCGTTTGCAAATGAAACGGACACTGCCGAATGAGGAACTTGCATCCTACCCAAAATGACGTACTTATACCATTTTCTGGAACATTAGAAGCTACAGATTCTAAATATCAGCTTAAAAATCATCAAAAATTATTAGTTTTACTCGAAATATGCTACTAAAATTCCATGAAACTCACGTGACCGAAAACGGCGTCTGACGTAACAACACACCATTTGGCGATTTTTTTTTAAAAAAATGGCGCTACGGTTAACATGTTCATAATTAGATTAAACATGCAACGTTTTTCAAAACGTTCAATTTAAAAGAACAGACTGCTCACTTAAACCAGCTTTTGATAATAAATTAGAACAGCTCGTTTCTTGCTTGGTTGTTGAATTAAAATCGTACAAGAGCGCGCTGTTGACACTTCAGACCTAGTCAATTGTTGGATCAATCGAAATCTTCGTAGGAGATCTACCAAGTCTGATGAGAATAACTGGAACTTAGAAAAACCACTCATTCTAAATAATCCTATTCCTATATGGGATCATTCAAAACACATTTTGTATTTTCAACAGTTGTATCGCACAGAAGTTGGTTAGTAATTACACGCCAATGGACAAAAAAGCCAAGGTCTGACGTCATTACGCACTGCAAGAGGATTGTGAGTGTGTTTACTGGAAGTGACGTATCCCCTACTTAAAACTCAATTACTGACTAATTTAATAACTTTTTTACTAGTGTGAAAAGTAGCATTCGGCGTGTTTTTAAAAGGGCTATTGTCTGCCAATGAATTTGAAATTCATGCAACTTCCTCGTTGATACCAGCCTTTATATCGACCATGTTTCAATGTTTTAATGTCTTTGTTTTCAAGGGTGTTATTGACAGCACAATGAATAATCGCCAAGAGAAGCCAATGCTTCATTTTACGCCAGGGGACTGGAATTCTTACAACAACAACCTGGACACGGTTACACGGAAGCTCAACATCACCAGCAGCAATGTCCGCCAAGAATCTAGCCAACTCAGGAGCTCCATTGATAATACCATGAAGTGGAAGCTGAAGGTAAGATTGATTGCTTATTTAAAAAAATTAATAGGATCTTTATTACATTTCGATTGAGCAGAAACAGAGTCGGGGAATATGTACAACCACCACCCAAACGGAATATTTTTAATGGCCTGTGGTCCTTTAACTGCGTATAGTGTGTTTTGTCGCCGGAAAATTCTTTTTGTCTTGAAAGATTCCGTTTGGCGAGATTTTCACCCGAGGAATGGAAAAGTAGCGATTAAACCTTTGGTGTTCAATGTCAATGTTTAAACTTCATGCGTTTAAAATCTATATTAAAACTGTAAAATGGAAAATTTTTGAAAAAAAAAATTATGTTGGGTTTTAACTCAAATGATTTTGGGAAATATGAAATGTAACGTAAGCATTTTATTCAAACAAGAAAATTAACACTGACAGAATGTCATCTAAGATATATGCATCATTAAGACCCCATTAAATACAGCTTATATACTGATGTATGATAACCGGAGACAAATGGGACGATGCTTCTAAAATACAAAACACTGTAACGTTTAAACAGAAAAGTCTTCTCACTTAAAAAAAAATCATAACTTTTTTTTGTCTATATTTCTCATCAAGATTTTAATCTTTTCAAAATCTGTTTACATATAGTAATTGAAATTATAAAGCTGACAACACACGAAGAGATGTGGTCAGGTGAACTGTCACCAAGAATCGCCACCCCTCCCGTTACCGGTTGTATTTCACACATACGAATTATCTGCCCATGTCTCGCCGTGTGTGACCAGCGCTAAGGTCCTTAACTGCCTCTTTTCGGACTAGGACACCAACCAGAAACTCGGCGACCGGATCTCCGACGTGGACCAATGGCGTCGCAACCTGGACCGGACCTTGCGTGACGTCAAGTCCGCCATCGACAGGCTGTCCGAGGCGAAGGGGGAGACGGAGAGGAGCGTCGCCTCCAACATACCCCTCCTGGAGGCGGCAAACGAATGCATCGGGATCAGAGACAGGAGGGGCGGAGTCGATCTAGTCGAGGATGAGCCATACTACGAGCTCAACAAGGTATAAACAGTACGTCCTCTTTAATTCAAAGTAATAGACGAAAAGCCGGGAAGCCTGATTGGTAGAGGCTTATTGGACCGACATCCCTTAGTTCGCGAGTTCGAGCCATACCGGCCGAATACCCCGTGTACGCTAGTTGTGACTGAAGCATGTCAAAGTATGTCGTGGTCACAGAGTTTTCTGAGTTCCCATACCAAATCAATACCGCTGGGGGTGAAAAGTCAACTCTGGTATCCTCTGCTTGGCTTACACTCTTAAAACAAACGAGCGGTTTTAATTCGGTCTGAGTTAATTTCCACTCCTTTCCGTGGCGAAAATGCACTTCCCCTATAGGAGTGAATTTCACTCTTTTTCGGAGTGGGTAAAAGAAATAAAAGAAAACAATCTGCGTCCTACACTCTTAAAACGAGCGGTTTTAACTCAGTCTGAGTTAATTTCCACTCCTTTCCGGTGCCGAAAATGCACTTCTCCTATAGGAGTGAATTTCACTCGTTTGTTTTAAGAGTGTATGTGTCTAAAATTTGAAGGGTATACTTACGGTCGGTAGTGCTGCCCTCTATCACGTTGCTCTCAAACAGGTAACTTGTGTAGCAGTGTGAATGAGGAACTTGTGCTGGTAAACTCGAACGGGACTTTGCGCTGGTTGATTCGAATGAGGAACTCGCATTAGACTGTATAATAGTATCCAGGACTAGGGCCTAAACCTGTCATGGTCAGGCCCTGCCTCCTGGTAGAGTAGAATGCTCCTCTGTGGCGCTGTAGCTAGCGTCGCCGCAGAACCATTACTATGGTGAAACCAACCAAGCACATTAAATTTTTAACAATGTGTATGTGTGTTTTCATTTACTAGAAAATACTTGTACATCTTTTAACTCATTTAATTCGATTCTCCAGGAGTCGGAACTCATCCAGAAGATCAACTCGTCCCTCCGCGAGTCGGCCTCCCACGCCTGGGACCATCTCCTCGAGCTGAAAGAACAGCGCGACCTCTTGGAGAGCGATCTGCGCGACAAAAACGACACCCTCCGGATAGACAGAACTCAGTTGTCCCTGGGACCTACGGACACGCACCTTACCAGTCTCAAGCCCTGTAAGTTGCTACAATAAGACTTAACTAACTCCCTGGCAATACAGTCCATGCTGAACCATGGCCTCCCTAACAATACGACTCAAAAGTCGCCTGTCTCTCGCCTTCGCCTTCCAATTTTCGATATTTATGGCCTGCAGATCTTTCTCTACGTTATCCATCTTTTTCTGTATCTTCCCTTTATTTCTTTCTCCTTGACACTGTCCCTTGAAAATCTTCTTTGTCCTTCTGCTATCGTCCATTCTTTCCATATTTCCCAGAACCCAGACGTTTACAGGACTTACTTAGCTTGACTCAAGTGGCGCAGGAGGCCACGAGCTTATGGCATTCCATCCCTTCCGGTCAAGTGCTGCAATTCCTAGTGCTCTCCCAGCTTGGCCACTCAAGACTGTGTCTTATTTCTTTTGTAACCATCTGTCACCAGGTCATTCCATCAGGTGCTCAAGTAAGGGCAATGCGATTCGGGTCTGACTTAAGAAGTTGCGACAAGAGGAGTCATACGGAAATAAAGTTTAACTTGTTGCTAAGTAGCTAAGTTGAGTGGGAAAATAATATGCTTAGTGCATTAATGTAACGGGGCCATCAACATGGCGGCTCTCTGGCACTTAAGTAATCAAGCATGGACAAGCTGCAATTACCCGTTTCTTCAGTGGGCACATCGGAACTATGACCTTCTCGGATGGTTTAAAAACTTTTAACACACTATGTGCTTCTCTTAGCAGGAGCAGGCTTCACCATCCCACATCTTGGGAATGAATAGGGGCCAAATTATCAAGATCTTCTCGGCAGTCCAGTACTGATCCTGATGGACTTTCTCAGGGTGTTTGGTTTCATGGACATAGTCTATCCCATAGACATATAGGTCTAGCCCACTGAACTTTGGGTCTATTTGTTTGAGTCTATTGTTTTTGGGCACGGGCAAAAAGATAACCGAATTTATAACAATTTACTTCTATGAAAAATTGCTACTTTACCATACATTTCTAAAACTCTTTGTACAGTAAATGTTTTCAAACACTCTATCCACCTATCCTTCTGTGAACAAAGTGGATTACGTACTTAAACTTTTTCGTGGTTTTGGAAGTAAACAAATGAAACTGTTGATTTGTTTACAAAGACCATAGGTAAAGTTCCGATTATTCTTGACAATATGTCTGTTAAAAAAAAGATTTTCCGTTAAAATTACAAACTATTCATGTATAATAAACGGATTATCGGTAAATTATACAGTTTTTTTCTTCCGTAAACGATACAGAATATTTTTACAGTGTACTCTTTTCAAATCCTCTCCTATTTGAAACTAGCAGAATCCATGTAGTTGCAATTACCCGTTTCCTCAGTGCGCAGGAAAAGTTTCAATTTTCCTTCATAATATTATGCTAAATAACGGATTTTGCGTTAAAATTACAAATCATTCATAAAAAAATAAACAATCTCTGCAAATTATACGTGTATTTTTCTGGCACACCAGCTGAGGGCTTTTCTTCAGTTATCACAACAGACTTTGTTTTACAGTGTACTCATTCTAAATCCTCTCCTATTCCATAGAGCCTTGCGTTAAATTTACATATTTTGCGTTAAAATTACAGATAGTTCGTATCTCTCTATATTAAAAAAAGTAAGCTCTTTTAACATGAGCGATAACAGCATGAAATATTCATCTTAGAATTCCATTCCTTTTCTGGAAGGTGTGTCTCCCTTATGCCTCGATGCATTTTTTTTTTGTTTTTCAAATTTCCAATTAGTTTTTAATTAAAAATAAAAATTAGTCTCTCTCTTAAAGTATAGGCTTTTAAAGTGTTCGCAGCCATAACATGATGAAATATTGATGTTACAAGTCCAAAATTTTTCTGGAAGGTGTGTTTCCCTTATGTCTCTATACGTTTTTTTTTTGGTTTTTAAATTTCCAATTAGTTTTTTAATTAAAAATTATAATAAGTTTGACGAAATCGAAATCGTGGTTCCTTTTTATATAACACCCAGGGGCACACAAGGGGCGCAGTCCCTAGTAAAATAAACAATCTCTGTAAATTATACGGTATTTTTCTAGTCACCAACTGACAGTTTTACATATTCCATAGGGCCTGCCGACGCCTGTTCAGCCGGGAGATGCCCTGTCAGCCTCGAGACATGGCTCGAGCATTGCTTGCAGAGGAAGAGGGCGGCCGAGGGCGCCGTGGCGCGGGCACAGAGAACTGAAGGGGCCGCCCTGGCACTCATAAGGAAGGCCCGCAACGACATCTCGCAGCAGAGGGAGGCCACGCAGTTCGCACTAAGGAAGCGGAGGCACGAGACGCTGCAGGTGATGTGCTTGTATCATGTCCTTAGAATAGTAGAGTAGTAAACCCTATTCAAACTTCGCGGAAAAAAGGTAGTAAATATAAGCAAAACCGTGACGGATAAAGAAATGGTTTCGTATTTTGTGTCTTGTCTATTATAAACGCATTATAGGGGCTTAAGATACCTTTGCTTATGAAGCATTTCATACCAACCGCAAATTCCTGCACAATTCCAATTCCAAATCTTCTGAACAACATAATCTGGTAAAGCATTCCACTCATTGACAACTGTATTGTAAAAATGTTTTCTTACCTCCCTTCTAAAGCTCTATTTATTCAACTTCTGATCATGTCCTCTGGTCGGCTATTTAGGTAAAACTAAGCCTCCATGTCTCCCTGTTTTATGAACTTGAATAACTGCATTAAATCACCCTAGCTCTCCTGTTTTCCAGGAATGCATGTTTAAAGATCTTAATCTGTTATCATAATCAATACAGATAGACCATTAATCATTTTTGTAGCCCTATGCTGAACTTTTTCAAGCAACTATATATTTCCATCGGTCTTGGTCAAATCCTCCCCCGTACCTATAAAAAAAACATAATATTTTTCTAAAATTGTTACTTAACTTTGGTTGTAACTATTGCGTTTGTAGAATATCTTGGAGTGTAAGAGAGAAGAAATGTATTGGTATATGGACTTTGTCTCTTCGGACATCCTGATTGGATCACGTGTATCACGAACTGTTTTATTTTTAGGTTATCTAGATTATAATTTGATATTGTCGTGTATTTTATCACACCAGTGAATGATGTAATGTCAAGTGCTGCTGCCGGAAATATATAAAAAAATTTCACTTGACAGAAAAAAAATACTAAATAAAAAAAATCAGCTTTTTTTGGATTGAGTCGTTTGATTTTACGAGAAACGGTTGTTAGCTCCCCTAATGGCAGGGTCTAGCCTTAAAAAACGCTTCGTTAAATTGACTTAAATTAATCGCCTGAAATACTCGCTTAACCTAAATCAATAGTTTTAATGATGCATAATAAAATGCTACTTAAAAACTTTTATTTTTCTGTAACTGTTTATTTGTCCAAGCTATAAAGTTGTATTAGTACATAGAAGGTGGTATTTTCTCCTTGTTCGTTTAATTACCCTCTTAGAAGCAAATAGTGAAAGAACCGGATCGCGAAATAATGGTTAATATTCGCGTGTATATCTTTGATAGAATTGCGATGTGTATGTCGTTTTTCGTAGAAACTAGACTGTTTTACGACTTTTATATAATAAAAAAAAAGTGTAAAGTAAATTTTCTTTTTTTACTTTCAATGACTTAATATGAAGTATAAGGTAAAGATTTTGTGTTTCTACTTGTCTGGGAGGGTGCTGACTTTTAAAAAGTTGGTTTTTGAACATTCGACCGTCTGTCTGAAACGACTCTACAGCTCGAATGAAAAGAGCTACAGACTTCAAATTTGTACACGAGTTCCCAGTATCGGTCTTGCATCATAATGGGTTCCGGACCCAATCCCGAAAGCCGACAAGCCAGAATCCCGAACGCCGAAACCCGAAAGGTCATAATACCGACCGGGACGAAATCCCGAATGGGTCAAAATCCCGACAAGGACGAAATCCCGAATGGGTCAAAATCCCGACAAGGACGAAATCCCGAAAATAGATTTTTGTCCATTTCTCGATTTTTTTTTAAATATTAGATTATTTATTTAGTTAGTTATTTAGTCGGTTATTTAGTCAGTTAGTTAGTTAGTCTGGCAAACTAACTGACTAACTGACTGACTGACTAACTAACTGACAAACTAAATAACTAAATAAATAAACAGTATCTAATATATTTTTTTTAAAAATCGAGAAATGGACAAGTCTGTCTTTTAACCCATTCGGGACTTTGGCTTGTCGGGATTTCCGGCTTTCGGGATTATGTCCCAGACCCCATCATAATAAGGTTTTGGAGAAAATTACACCTGTTGCGCAAAGGGTATAGATGCCATTAAACATTTTAGGTTTTAGTCTTTTTTAAATTTGCTTATATGTGTATAATTACCTTCAACCTATTGATGTATTGAGTGGAAATTGAAAGTCGGGTGGTGTTACAAACCCCTAGTTTTATTCCTGCCTTTGTGTTTCAATCTGCAACTGCTGTACTTTACCCGTACTACCTACATAATCAGGGCCGGATTTAAAGATTTGCCGCCTGTAGGCTACGATTGATTTGCCACCCCTGTCACAATATTCTCCCCCTTCAGGGAAAGGTAGCTGGTTAGCAGCAAAATAGGGTGGTATATGTGCTGTTTAAAATAGATACACATATTAGAATCTATGCACACGCTAAATCGAAAGCGAAATAGGCGATTTTTACTGTTCGACTATTTTTCTTTCAACTCCGAAATCCGGGGGGAGGGGTGCAATTGCCCTCGCAGCTACCATGTTTGCTACGAAATATTAGTATTATATATACATTTACGGTTTACGCATTAATGTAAATTATTTGTTTTCTTTCTTAAAAATATTCGTATCTTTATAATAATATTTTTATGCCGAATGCTGCTTTAATTGGTCGCAAAATTTGCTGCCCCAAAAAATTCGCCGCTCTAGGCTACAGCCCAGGGATTGGAGTAACGCGTTACTTGTAACGCCGTTACTTGTAACAGTTACTTTTTTTAGGTAACGTCGGGTAACGCCGTTACATTTTTCAGAAAGTAACTGTAACTGTAACTGTAACTTAGTTACTTTTAGCGGTAACGAAGTAACGAAAAATTGCGTTACTTTTCCGTTACTTTCCGAAGGCTGTCTGATGCTTATTTATAAATTCCACTCCTAACAGAGAAGGGAACATTTCGCATTCCCGAAATCTGAGCTTTTTTTGGGAGGGAAAAAGCAAACTAGCATTGTCCACTTTGGCTGCTAACGGCAGCCAGAGTTGTGAAATTGTTTCGTTAATAATGATTTTCTTTGAAAAATGGTAAGATGGCTAAATTACAATTTTTCTCATAACTTGAAATTTCAAAAAGTAACTGTGAATCGTTACTTTTCGTACTAAGTAACTGTAACGTGTTACTTTTCATATTAAGTAACTGTAACGGTAACAGTTACTTTTTTAAAGTAACTTTCCAATCCCTGCTACAGCCTATTTAAAAATCCGGAACTATACATAATACTAACTTTTTTCTTATGATCATTTAAGATATACTTTTAAATCCTTCTCTCCAGGCCCGTGACGCCCTCGCAGCCCAGCGGCAAGACCTGAAGGACGAGATATCTCGGCTGGAGCGCGAGATGCTGAACATGGAGCAGGGCCACGACGGAACGAGGGGCAACCTGAAGCTGGTCCACACCCGGCTGGAGTCGAGGAAGGCCCGACCCGGGTTCGAACTGGTCCGGGACATGCCCACGGTCGGGCTGGAGGAGGAGTTGAGGCACGTGACGCAGTCCAGAGAATACATGCAACAGAAGCTCAGGGACATTAGGTGAGTGGGGGGTTCGATTCGAGATTCCACAGATAGGTGCATAGAGCTAAGAAGATGGAGATGCTGCTAGGCAGAAACCAATACAAACAAGTAGGTTTGTAACGGAATCTGTCGCTTAACCCGCTTCCACACAACAGTTGTGTGTAGCAGGTAAAAAGGCGACAAACACAGCATTTATATTCTATATTAAACATTTACATGCTAAATTTGGCTAGTTTCATTTATTTTATTTCGAAAATTCAATAATTATTACTTATCGTTTGCAAAAATTAATTTATATTTCAAAGAATAAATAGGTAATATCCCTCGCTTTTAAATAGAATGAAAACATTTCATATTAACGTACAAAGAATGTCGTAGTGAAATATATTTGACGCCATTTCAAACTGATCGATGTCGCAAAAATAAATTTATTTTAATTTATTGTCTGAAAGAATTAAAGTTTCTCGAGCGATTGTTGCGAATGGCAATGGTGATTTTTTACCATAAAAATGGCTTCCTATGCATTTTAAATGAGCATTAAATTTTAGTTTTTTTAAATAATTAGAGTACTTCGAATTCTTTTCTGAAATGTTCAATGTATTCTAATTTCGACGCGCTGGATTTTTTGACGTATCACACTTGTCCGTAGCATTTGTAGTTTGGGATATGAAAGTGGGTGATGATGGACAGAGACGGACTAAACGATTATAATACCTTCGACTTTTTACGTTATAAACGTAGTGTGGAAGCTAAAATAGGTTTGACAAGTGAAGTCATCGAATGCCTTGTATAGTTAGCCTAAATAAACACTATTGGAGAATTATTAGGCTTGATTCGACGGTGGTGTTTGTATAGGCTTATCACATACACTTGGCGATTTTCTGAATTTTTAATAAAAACTGTAATTACAACGTATTTTTCTTTCCTGTGGTAAAGAGAATTACTAGAATATCTTGTGTAAATTCAGATCTCGCGCGGGCTACCATCAAAATTGCGCCAACGAAAAAGTCATTTTCTGTTTTTTTAGCTTCCACACTACTTTATAACGTAAAAAGTGGAAGGTATTATAATCGTTTAGTCCGTCTGTCCGTCACCCAGTTTCATAGCCGAAACTACAAATGCTACGGACAAGTGTGATACGTCAAAAATTCAGCGCATCGAAATTAGAATGCATTGATAATTTCAGAAAAGAATTCTAATTCGATAAGTACTTCAATTATTTGATGGTTCATTATATATGTATGAGGAAGGATGCATAGAGAATTTTAACTTTGAATAAAAAAAATAAGCGAAAGTTCGCTTGTATTTTTAAAGCATCAATTCTCCTAATTATTCTCTTTTTCGAAAGAAAGTTAATGAATATGGGAAATTGTGGCAACTAAGATTTTTTTTACAAAAAGTAGCATCATTATTTTTCGAATTTCAAACAAATTCAGCAAACGATAATGAATAATTATTAATTTGCGAAAGAAGATTAATGAAAATAGTTAATTTTGGCGTTTAAAAGTTTGAATTAGAAATAAATTATAAGCTGAAGGCCCTGTTTGGGCGTATTTTTTTCAGAGGTGTATAAATAGTGCGTTTTTTGTTGAGCACAAATACTGTGTGGAAGTGGTTTTAAGTGATTCTGTAACAAACCTACTCTTGTTTTTTATTATCGCCTTTTAAGGAATACAATGATGCGTTTCATTCTTTGCGAAGCATTTCTATCTTACTCTTAACTCTTATGGATAGATGACATTATCAGACTTCTACCGTCCTCCTATCACTTCACTTTTTAGTATGTAACAATTCTTAGCTCTTCATGCTTTTTATTTAAAGTTTATACACTAGCAGTGTTTTTCATAGAAAAGTGCCGAAATGTATTTGTTGGACTACAGATTAAGCTTCTACTAGTGTAGTGTACTGTTTACTTTATCTTAAAGCTAATGTATTTACACAATTTATTCTGTCCCATCAAAAAATTGGTTTAAAAAAAATTGGCGCAATAAAATGAAAATGAGCAATGAATGATCCATCATCTGACTGTTTTCCTACACAGTAAAAAAAAATCTGTAGTATTACTAGAAAATCTCTAGGAAACTCAGATGCCATGAACTTTTCTAGTAACCTTACTGCATTAAACTTAGTAAGTAACACATACATTTCCTTAGTAACCATACTAAGAAAACTGTAGTAGATTTACAGATGATTTGCTTGTACGTTTACTAAAAAACTTGCAGCAGCTTTACAGGTGATTTTCTTGTATGTTTACTAAGAAACTATAAGCAGCTTCACCAGTGCTTTTCCTGTAAGTTTACTAAGAAACTGGTAGTAGCTTTACGGGGTATTTTCCTGTATGTTTACTAAGAAACTGGTAGTAGCTTTACGGGGTATTTTCCTGTATGTTTACTAAGAAACTGGTAGTAGCTTTACGGGGTATTTTCCTGTATGTTTATAAGAAACTGGTAGTAGCTTACGTGTATTTTCCTGTATGTTTACCAAGAAACTATTAGCAGCTTCACCAGTGCTTTTCCTGTAAGTTTACTAAGAAACTTGTAGTAGCTTTACATGTGCTTTTTCTGCATGTTTACTAAGAAGCCTTTAGTAGAACTACAAATACTTTTTTTTTCTTTTATATTCGCTTTGAAATTATTAGTATATTGAAGACGATACTCCCACGCTCTGTAACATTAGATACTCTACCTACACTTTTACTGAGAACCTGTTAAGTAGTGTAACAACCATCACGGAAAATAGTTCTGTATTTCTAACTGGAAAATTTTATTATCCTATGATTTTTTAAATCAGACATTGTGGTAAGGTAGCTTGGTAATAATACAAAGCCATTTCAAGTATTTTTTCATTGACCTATATTCTTTGCTACTTTTCATTTTCATATTAACATAGAATATGAAAATAGATAAATATTAAAGTAACAGAGTGCCTACAAAATGAGTATCTAGGTTTTATTTAGACATTCAGTATAGAATAAGTGTATATAAGAGGGATTGTCAGTTCCATAGAGCTAATGCATTAGTTTTGGAATCACAACTTCCGCAGATGTATTGCTTTGTCATGTTAGCCCTTTTCCTTCAGGTACGGGAATCAACATAACATCGAAATGAAACAAATTTGAAACGAAAATGTTATCTAGTTATTTAATTGTATATTTTTGAAATTTTATTATGCCAAAAATATACAGCAGATGGCGACACTATTTTAAAACTTAATCAATTAATAATTAAATAACCGGATGTTATTTTCTTTTCAATTTTGTTTTAAATTGATATTATGATGATTCCCATACCTGTGGTAAAAATTTGATAACTTGACAAAGTAATTTTTTTGCAAAAGTTGTGATTTCAAAACTAATGTGTTAGTTTAGTTCTAATGGGACTGACAGTCCCTCTTCGCTCAATACTGAAACTGCTTTAAAATTTGAAGGGAAATAGATAAAATAGTAAAGTAAAATATATTATTGAAAATAATTAAATTCTCTATCACTCTAGGGTCAATATTTAGTGTTTCGGTGCATTATTGAAGAGTTATCCGGCCATAAAAGAGGAAAAATGTGGGGGGAAAAAATGTTTTCTCAAAAATTGCAGGCTTTCAAGAGCGGATATCTCAAACTATACAAGATATTAAAACACTTGAGGGATGAAACTTGTAGCAAATTTAATCGGCTTTCATTTTGTGTATTACAATTATATCGGTAGGACGCATAGTTATCGAGATATAAGCAAAAACCGAAAAATGGGATGGGCGAATGGGTCGCGGACTTCTACCGTCCTTCTATCACTTCACTTTTTAGTATGTAACAATTCTGAGCTCTTCATGCCTTTTATTTAAAGTTAATACACTAGCAGTGTTTTTCATAGAAAAGATCCGAAATGTATTTTTGTTACAGATTCAGCCTCTACTAAATGTAGTTATGTTTACGTTATCTTACAGTATGTATTTTACACAATTTATTATGCCCATCAAAAAATTCGTTAAAAAATTGGCATAATTGAAATACGAATCAATGATAGAAGGAAATTTAAGACTTCCTTAGGAAATGATTCAGAAAATATACGAAACTGAATCACGTATATTAAACATTTAAGTAACTCAAATGAGGAAATTTTAAGATTATCAAATACTTCTTTTTCAGACATGCGAAACGAGCCAACACCACTTACACGAGGTCGAAGATGACCTACAGCGCAAAGAGAGGTCCCTGGACATTGAGACCAGGTCCCTGGATATGCACGAAAATCCGCCAAGGTCCCCTTATCAGACGGACATCGCCTGGTTGGCGCCCACGGACAGATCACAGCTCGCCAACAACATCCTATCGCCAAAGGACCACGAGGAGTATCAGCTTGTGGATTAAGAGTTGTTAATTTTAGTATTTATAATAGTAAAAATGTTTAAAATCGTTGAAAATATTAATTTTTCTATAAAGTTATGAGGCTAAAAAAATTTTTTTAGTCCCAGTTGTTAGACTTTTGAAATTGATCCTAAGGCTCGTTACAACAAATGTACATTGTACTACGTAATGGTAAGTTAATTAGATCTTTTACATACATATGAAACGCAAATCGCACTTACGGTTTTCAATCAAGTAGTGGCAACTTTCAGTCAATTTAAAGAGCTGATAAATTTGCTGTAGTACATTGTCACGAGGGCTGTGGGGAGACTAGTGTCAGCGTCTCGATTCAGATCGGAAAAAAGCTGAAGACCAACATGAGTAATAAGGGAGTACGTGCTCGTTAAATCTGTTGGTTCGAAAGTCTTGTGGGTCATTGCCAGTTTACCACGGTAAGGTCCCTGAGACTATTTTTCCTCCCTTCAGGACTGTTAAATTGTGAGTGCGATAGATGACAGCTTGTTTGTATTGTTGTGTTATACTTAATCTGGACCGGCCTTCTTGACGAAGTTATTAGTGGGTCTCTATGACCTAAGCACACAACCTGAAATGTAGTCACCACCAACCAACCTACATTGTCACGAGCAGCAGCGTTTACATGAGAGCTGAGTGGAAGAACGTGCTAAGTGACATTTGTGAAAAATCAGATTTTTGTGTCAATGATTATGTTATACTCCTTTAAACATAGCAGCTTCAATTTTTAGAACATTCGCTTTCGTGATTTTCTGACAAAATGGTAGTGCACGGTTTTGTCACTTTTTAATGAAGAAGTGCAAGACTTGGTTTCTCACCAATCATCCGTTTAGTGGACATCGCTTAAAGTGAAGAACTAGCTAATGACACGTTTCGGAAAAGTTCAGGATTTGCTTGATAATGTGCAACTTTCTTTGTAGTAATCAAACATAGAATTCAAAAAAGTAATTCAATTTTAATAACTTAATTATTAAATTAATCATAAAAAAATTTATATTTAAAACTGGTTTTGAGTGCATTTACGAATAGGAAAAATGCATTTGTTTAATAAAAACTGTTGAATAATTTAAAAAGATTCCAACTTCATTAAGGAGCATGAGATTTCCGTTAACAAATTCGAACATTCAAAGTCTGGTTGTTTTAAAATGTTAGGTACAAAACATTTTAGCCATTTTACTGATCCTCTTCGAACGCATTTTGGCAATGCCTACCTTAATTTAAATGGATTAGAACAAGGGAAATGCTAGAATTTGGACTTGAAATTTAACAGCTTACACGTAGTCAATTAATCAGCTTGCTTGTTGTAGTATTTTAATAATAATTGATGTCTAAGTGACAAAGTAAAAACGTTTTCTAAAATAAAATATCAATGACTTTCAAAAAGCTATCTCACGATGTAAAATATTGTTTAACGATAATTTCTATGGTAGAAAGCTGTAAATTAATAGATTTCTTAAAATTATTAAACCCTAATTAAAGTAGAAGAAAAACGTAATAACCTTAGATCTATATCTTGCTCAACATTTAACTTTTTTTTAATATCAAATTGTAATTCGATTATTCTTATCAAACTATTTAAATTTATTTTGCAAAAACTTGCACATTTACTAAACTGCATTATATTTTTTAAAATCTTCTTAAATTATTTTATTTTATTCACATCGTTTGTGTTTGTTACTACTTGACTTTTATTAAGTTGATTTGCTTATTATTCTCAAAGATGATTTGTTTAAATTTCATATAATTTTTTTAAAAAAATATTTCAATTAAAAACTTGACTCTATCATAACCTTGAAGATTTAATATTATATAACTACTTTCTTTTAACCTAAATCTCAGAAATCCATAGTGGACAGGGACACAAAAGTTAAGATATGAATTTTTTTAAAAACGGATGTGTAACACTATATCAATACGCTCATTAAAAGTTATATAATCCATTAAAGTATATTCAATAATTTTAAATCCAAAGTTTATGGCAGCACTCCTTGCATGCACAAAGTAAAAATTTATTTAACGTCGCAGTACAAACCTGATCAATTGAATCATGTATCTATTTCGTTACGTCTACTGAGCTGCGCAATTTTCGTGATAACCTTATTTGGTCCAACGAATGCCGTGTAAATTTTGAAGTCCGTTCTTCTTTGACTGTAAAGTGTTAGCAGCAGCATATTAAAAAAAATTTAAAAAAATCTTTTGTTTTTGAATGACACCTAAAACGTGTACGGAAAGCAAAAATCTCATTTTATTTACCTCATGCAATAGTTTTATACCTTACATTTTAATATCAATGAAAGAATAACCTTAAACATGGACGGGTACAAGGACTTTGGGCGGTAGTAAGACGTACGGACAGAAACAAAATAACAGCCCCGTACAGGCAGTCGTGACTAGTACACTATACATGTATTCCATCTTGTTTTTACGTTTAGACCAACAACAGATGTTCCAAATATTCGGCCTTTTGGATCGAAATTGAAAGGATATGGACTGGACTAATGATGGAGTACAGGCAAAACTGTATAAAAAACTGTGAAGTTCTATCTTCCAACACAAAAAAGAATTTGAAAATCGAATGTTATACAAAATTAATGAACTCGTAGGATCAGCATTACAACTAAAAATGTCACTTGCACGTTTCCACTAAACGAAGAAAAAATTGAAGGCACTCGGAGGAAGAACGTCAAATGAAGAGGCTCAAGCGGTTTTGGTAATACTCAGTGTTTCGTCAAGTAGCGGCTAGCTCAAAAACACCAAGCGGTATTTGGAACCCAAATTCATGCAGACTGAGTGATGAGAGAAAGTCAAAAAAACCTGAAGCTCTACTCGTTCACCTTTTGAACTAGACTTCTCCACTAACTCTCATTCCTATAAACCTATACGGTTTTCGCTACTGTCGCAAATGAAAGATGCAGTTAACTTAATGTTTCCGCTGCCCCATCATCGTACCGTAAGTGCACCGTATAACATTATCGGAACCATTACATGTGAAACGGGTGTTAGAGTGCTTGGGCAGGTAAACTGCAGTAACCATTGAGCTTGAAAGGAAACTGGAGTGAGGTGTCAGCGAGCCGAAAACCCGCTCACACCCTTTTGAGCGAACAGGGCAGAAAATGACTATTTTCCCTACACTTGCATGCAATGCTTGTATGAGACCCCTCTATCACATTGACTTGGGCTCCTAAATGTATTTTAACATTTTTAGTTCGAAAGAAATTAACTTTCTTTAACTTCAAATTCCAATTTTTTAAGAAATAACCATGTGGATCACTAACTAAGAAACAGCGAAGACGAACCCAATAGCGCAATAGGCAAGTTTCTAGGTTTTCTGCCCGGTTCGTTTCTGCTGCAGTGCCGTGTATTCCTCTGCGTTTCGTTATTGAACCGGCTCGTTTGCTGCCCTGTTCAGTGAATCACACACCTCACTCCACGTTTCTTCTAGCTCAATGGCAGTAACTAACACATTGACAGACCATTGTTGTAAGCCCTCAATAACTCGAACCTATAAGACAGCACACTGACACAGAAAGACTGATTATTTCGGAGCACGAATAGTCCAACTGACTATTGTGGTTATACAATTCAGTTTACCCGCCCACGGCAGTATATCGGTTGGTATACATCCGTGGTCGGGAAACTGCAGTAACCCAACATGAATTTGACTGATTTTGCTCTGAAAAAAATATAGTTTAAACTCATAGTTTCCTTGCACAGAAGTCACGACCACGGCGAGCTATAAAACGCGCGGAGCAATCGGATATGTGTATAATTGCCTTCAACCTATTGATGTTATTGAGTGGAAATTGAAAGTCGGGTGTGTTACAAACCCCTAGTTTTATTCCTGCCTTGTGTTTCATCTGCAACTGATGTACTTTACCCGTACTACCTACATAATCAGGGCCGGATTTAAAGATTTGCCGCCTGTAGGCTACGATTGATTGCCACCCTTCACAATATTCTCCCCCTTCAGGGAAGGTAGCTGGTTAGCAGCAAATAGGTGGTATATGTGCTGTTTAAATAGATACACATATTAGACAGACCATTGTTGTAAGCCCTCAATAACTCGAACCTATAAGACAACACACTGACAGAGAAATACTGATTATTTCGGAGCACGAATAGTCCAACTGACTATTGTGGTTATACAATTCAGTTTACCCGCCCACGGCAGTATATCGGTTGGTATACAATCCGTGGTCGGGAAAACTGCAGTAACCCCAACAATGAATTTGACTGCTTTTGCTCTGAAAAAAATAGTTAAACTCTTAGTTTCCTTGCACAGAAGTCACGACCACGGGCGGAGCTATAAAACGCGCGGAGCAATCAGATGAAGACAAAATAAAACGGCTAAAATGTCTTCATCTGATTGCTCTGCGCGTTTTATAGCTCCGCCCATGGTCGTGGCTTCTGTGCAAAGAAACTATGAGTTTAACTATAGTCTTTGTCAGTATGTTTACTTATAAATTCGAGTAAATAAGTGCTTGCAACAATGGTTCTAGTCAATAAGCTAGTTACCTGCCCACTCAAGAATAAGGGGCTTAATAGTAAACAAAAACAAATTTGCATAATAAAGTTAAGAGGTTGTGGTACTTATGTATTAACGCCACAGCAGCAACACCTTATATTTTTGTGGCGAATCATAGAATGTGACTTTAAATGAGAATTTTTAAATTTTAAATGTTTTTCATGATAACACCCAATTTTAAAAATATAGAAATTCTCAACTTCCCTTAAACTATACCAAATATTTCCATTTTAATTAAGAAAAATATATAGTTAATAATAAAATATAGGTAAAACCTACAACTCTACAAAAAATAAATGGACCAAATATTACTTTTTTTGGTCCAATTGTTACATTTTATTCAAATTTAAAAATGCAGAAATGCTTACACAATGCAAGAAAAATGCATTGTGCATATTATTCAAACATCCATTATCATAATAAACACTTCACAAATGGAGAAAGTACAGCTAAAAAGTAACATTCCTATATTTATTTTAATATAAGCAAAATATTTTAGGAACACTTGTAGATGCACGGTACTAATTCGGTGAAAAAATATTTTTTTTTACAAAAGAACAATTAGCTTTAGATACATTCCTAAATATATTTAGACATAAATCTGAACAATTTTATTTAAATAACAAGTAGGTTTGTAACAGAATCTGTCACTTAACCCGCTTCCACACAAGTTATGTTTAACAGGTAAAAAGGCGCCAAACACAGCATTAATTCTACATTAAACATTTACATGCTAAATTCGGCTAGTTTCATTTATTTTATTTCGAAAATTCAATAATTACTTATCGTTTGCAAAAATTAATATATATTTCAAAGAATAAATATGTAATATTCCTCGCTTTTAAATAGACTGAAAATATTTTATATCAACATATAAAGAATCTCGTAGTAAAATATATTTGACGTCATTTCAAACTGATCGATGTTGCAAAAATAAATTTAATTTATGGTCTAAAAGAATTAAAGTTTCTAGAGCGATTGTTGCGAATGGCAATGGTGATTAAATTCTAATAAAAATGGCTTCCTATGCTTTTTTAAATGGGCATTAAATTGTGCAGTTTTTTTTTTTTTAAATAATTGAAGTACTTCGAATTCGAATTCTTTTCTGAAATTTTCAATGTATTCTAATTTCGATGCGCTGAATTTTTTGACGTATCATACTTGTCTGTAGCATTTGTAGTTTGAGCTATGAAAGTGGGTGACAGACGGACGGACTGAACGTTTATAATACCTTCCACTTTTTTCGTTATAAACGTAGTGTGGAAGCTAAAAGAGAGGGACTAGAGTAAATGTGATATCTTGCCAGACTAGAATTAAGAAATAAATATACTTAATAAAAAAAAGAAATTGAAATATAAGATGCTTAATCCAGATATGATAACAATCCAAGAATAAATGACATAACTAATATCTTGCTGATAATAATTGTAAAACAGACCAAAAAATGCATTAATAATAGGCTTGAATTGCAACAATTATGACCAGAGAAAATTGCAATAACTGTCACCAAAAAAAGCTGGTAACAAAAATTTTTGAAAGCTTTATATATAAAACACACCAATACACATTTCACAAAACCATATAGACAGGGCTGGATTTACCAATAGGCCCGGGCCTAGGGGCGCACCATGATGAGGGGCGCAAAAATATTCCGCATTTTTTTGTCAGAAAATTTCTATAAAATGTTATAGACTACAATACATGTCTACATCTACATGCTCTCCACGAATAAAAGTCCCATTCGCCTTCCTCATATAGGTGACGCTGGACGGGCGAATCTTTCGCTTGGCTGTCAGTGTTGTATCTACAGCGCGTTGTTTATTTAATTTAATTATTTTATTTAATTAATTTTACTTCACAATGAATTAGAATAAAATACAAATTATCTTCACAAAGACCTTTCTGAGGTCAAATTTCTCCCTCCTTTATACGATGGTGTGAAGAGGGGGCGATAAAAAAACCACGGGCCTAGGGGCATATAAAATCTAAATCCGGCCCTGCATATAGAAGCCTCCAAACTGTATATTTTGACGAAGAATTAAATTATATGTTATTTAAGCTTAAAATATCTAACAGAAATAGGATCTAATCCAACTTTAAAATATACATTTCAAACTCTCTTATAGAATTGCTATTCTAGCTTTTTTAAAGGATTCAATTGCCATACTTCGGTGATGTACTTGGCTTGTATAGCACCTTTTTCTTTACCAGGACTCAATACAACTTCATTTTCAGATACATAAAACTTATACCCGTCCTTCCAAGCTTGTAAAGCATCAACAGCAATAACGATTTCACTATTTTGACGAATTCCACTTGTAACCGACTCAGTGGGGAACTTGGAGACAAAATGGATGTGATTCCTGGACATCCTCATCAAACCATTGGTCTTGATACTTTCTAGTTTGGAGAAATATGTTCCATGGTAAATTACCTTCGGTAAATTGGCATCAGTAAGAAGTGTCAACAAACCTTCTTCTTCAACGGGAATAGTGTGTCCCTGATTGGCTCTTACTTGCAGACGATCGCCGTTGTTCTTGTATCGAACGGAGAACCGCTTCTTGTCGTTTTCGGCGACGATTTTGAGAATGTTGGACTCGTTGTAGTCGCGGAATTGATTGAGTTTCAGGATTTTGTCGACGTCTATGAATCCGCCGTCGTCGAACGTCAATCCCTCTTTCGCTGCTCCGTGCCTCAGAAGCCATGACAGGGATTTGGAGAGTTTGGTATCGTCGGAATTCATTTGGTGGTTTCGAGGTATTTCAAAATGCAGAGGATTATCGGATGTGCTCGGTCAGAAAATTCGATTACGAGTGACAATATTCAAATTTGTGTTGTCATTGACCTATGTCTGACTTGAGTCTGTGATATAATCTACATACTTCAACAGATTACAGCTAAAAATATAAATTTCACATTACATCATAAGCGATATGATATAATGATAACAAAACTTACCAGATTTGAACTCAAACGTCAATAAATCATTTATATGCTTGCTGGTCTGTACATTCTATAAGTATAAAAACGGTCACAGTTAGATATGCAATTTATTGGGCAAAATATGAGTTCATCCCAATCAATCGTGATTAAATATAAAACATCATCAAAATTATTAAAAATCTAATCTGTGAATTTGATGACCAATTAATCCGAATTAATTATTTGATTTGAAAATTAGAAAAATTTATAAGAAAAATTACTCACACAATGATTTGGCAACAGCAACAAGTGTATCTTAGCAACCGATTTCTTTGTTTGTACTTTTGTAACGCAAATCAAAATATTGTCATATATTCTTTCATATAAACTTTGTTTTTAATTTTAAATTTTTTTATAAGAAAAAAAACCTTTTGTATTCAGAATTGCTACCAACTAAATATGACGTTTATAGTTGCTGAATAGATACGACTTTTGCAAATATGTCGAAAATACTTCGAGTTGAGTCTTTACCACCATCCAGAGAAAGAAAGTCTGATCTTCCAAGTTCTTTCAAAACATTTCACGTTAAACTGCAGTCCATTGAAGGATTGAAAGAGGTTTGAAAAACACATTTTTGAATTAATAGATAAAAGATAGAAAGTTACGGTTTCTAGTTCACGAGTTGTCTATGAGTTCCCAAAAGAGTCTATTTTCTCTCCAGCATGTTATGTAATGTTAATTTAACTGTTCATTATAAAACTAGTGAAACAGCTATGATATAGTGCTGGTGTTGATTTTTGTTGCATTGCCAAGCAACCAAAATGCCCCCAAGTGTGGTAAACATTCCACTTCCTATTTGCTACGTTTTTCCAAAATCGCGCCAAAAGTCCGTATTTTGGCACCACGATTAAAAGAAAAGATCGTATGGGAATATTTCTTAAGAAAACTCAACTAACGGTCCGATAGGGTTGCCGGAAAACGTCTTCGGTGCGAAGTCATAGAATTCGAATCTTCAGTCAAAATCAGACAGGTTGCCAGGAAAAATTATTTATCACCAAATCCGAAAAAATCGCGCCAAGGGGGACCGTACAGTAAATCTGATCTGCTACGACTTGTTAGATATACCAACCCTTGAATTTTCAATATCGTCAAAAGTGGCCAATGAACAGACTGGCCATTATGTCATAGCTTTATAAAAACTAGTTAATGCTTCCAAATCATTTTAATACATCGACTTTTGCTGAACCTTAATATTAATAATGGAAATATTCATTATCGATTGGTAACTATAATTACCATTCAATTGTGCTTGGTAAGTACCTATCGAACCATT
The DNA here is from genome assembly GCA_019343175.1 of Oedothorax gibbosus. Classification (NCBI taxonomy): domain Eukaryota; kingdom Metazoa; phylum Arthropoda; class Arachnida; order Araneae; family Linyphiidae; genus Oedothorax; species Oedothorax gibbosus. Next base: position 1,792,331 of record CM033270.1, on the reverse strand, counting down.
ATTTTATAGCTGTCAAATAGATGCCAATGATTACTAGCTGGCCATTTGTTTTATACAAAATAGTTATTTTGCCAACTGTTATCACGACATTGATTTGCTGAATCCTGACCATATTTAGTTAAGACAATATTTACTTTGTCTGTCAGATTTTGGTACAGCTATAATATAATAGCCGGTCTATTCATTAACAACTTTTGGCAAGCTTAACTTAGGGTTGCTGTATTTATCGAGTTGGATGAAATATGAAGTAGAATGTTTATCACATTTGGGCAATTTCGTTGCTTGGCAAAGTAAAGCTAGTCGACAGCGGCCATTATATTATAGCTGTTCCCAGATTTTAATATTGATATTCCTTATTGGATCAGATTTACCGTACGGTCCCCCTTGGCGCAATTTTTTTGGATTAGGCGATAAATATTTTTTTTTTGCAACCTATCTGACTTCGACTGACGATTCGAATTCTATGACTTCGCACCGATGACGTTTTCTGGCAATCCTATCGGACCGTTGGTTGAGTTTTCATAAGAAATATTCCCATATGATCTTTTCTTTGAATCGTGATTTTAAAAAATAAGTCGTCAAAATACGGACCTTTGGCGTGATTTTGGAAAGTTCGCCAAGGAAGACCGTACAGTAAATCTCTACCTTCCTTATTTGGATGTTTCTCCTCTTAAGTATGTTGGTTATTACAAGTTTAGTTATATAGAAACTGTATATTAGACTGTGCTTGTTGTTTTTATATTACTAGTGTGCTCAATTTCAGCCTAATGATTCTGTGGACTTTCACATCCAAGCACTTCTGTTTGATCAAAAATATGGGAACTTTGTCGGAAGCTGCTGGAAAGGGATGACAGTCCAGAATGAATTTTCCCAAATACACTTCAATCAAGTAAGACTCATTGAGTTTTCTTAAAAAAATTATTTAATAATTGAAATTCAAACTATGTACAATACTATCAAGTCGATATTATTGTCTGAACTAGACTAAGGGGCTGGGGAGCCCAGTCAGTTAGGCATTCGCCTAGCATGCGGAAGGTCCCAGGTTCGGGTCCGGGCATCGCCCAAAATAACTGCTGACCTATAAACGGCCTGTGCAGCCAAAAAATGTCCGACGAATAATACCCCGTTTGGAGGGAGTGCACGTTAAATATCCTTCAAAGTCCTAACGCTGCGTACGATGTCGCCCTTAACGGTTGCGTTGGGTGCCTACTCAGGTGTCAGCTCGTCGCTTGACTGTGGTTCTAAAATGTGACGCCCGTCGCCAATAGTTCTAGTGGGACGATAATTTAAACTAAAAACTAAAAAGATTCTAAAACAATTATTTAATATTTGAAACACATACTATGTAAAATACTATGAAGTCGATATTGTCTGAACTAGACTAAAAATTTAATTCATTATCAATGTTCTCTTTTGTTTTTGTGTGAGGAGGAAGTGGATGGGGGGAGGGCTTTGAAATAGAAAACCAAGCTTATTAACTACAGTCCCTGAACAAATTATTAGACGCACTGTATTTTTTTTAGTAATGATGAAAACATACCAAAGAATGCCATATCATTAAAAAAGATGTCGATATATGTATTAAGTATAGCAGATATTATTTTCTATTCAATAGCTTAAGTTTAGGAACACAAATGTCCTTCTTAAGGTATTTTGTTCATCATTGATTGATACATGAAATCTTGCAGTGCGTCTAATAATTTGTCCAGGGACTGTATAATGTGAGTATGTAATTCTATCTATAGCCTGTACGATTACAATGCAAACCTGCTTCCTCTCGTCAGGTTTACTAGGAAACGGAGTGAGGAGAATTTTTCTTATAGTTTTTCCCCCACCCTACTTCGGTTTGGAAAGCAGTTGTTACAACACTCGCATTGTTTCTTGGAAAACCACATATGAGGTGGGGGGGGGGGGGGCCAATCTTGCGAGCGTTGTAATCATATGGACTATAGCAACAACGTCTAGTATGATTTGTTAGATAAGAGTAACAGTACTTTTCCATTTCGCGGCTGCAAGCCAAAATTGTTCAACCATTGCCAAACAAAATATTTTTTATGAAAACTTTAGCTTTGCTAGTATACTGTGCTTCTTCAATTGTATATACTGTGCTCTTTTTTAACTGTGCAAACTGTATTCATTTATTTTGTGTATACTGTACTTTTGTTGCCAGAAAATTCGCTTTGCCGCCAAAGATTCTGATTTTTTTGCCCATGAAATGGAAAAAGTACCGATAAATACTGACAATGAATAAAAGCTATCATAAAAAAATGACATATTTATTATATTTTTTACATAATTCGGAAATTAGCATCCGACAAGACAATTATTGTGTGACAAGTTCAGTTTTCTGATGTTGCAACGGTAAAATTTGTGTACATTTGTGGATTTTGTGGGGAACTTTTACAATGGGAAAAACATGACAAAATGCAATTGCTGATGTTAAGGGGCCAGTTCTTTCATTGGCAAATGATGAAATATTGAAGTAAGGTTGCTACATAAAACTGTATTGAAGTTGTAAAAAATGCTAAACTTATGCACCTTTTTTTGCCTGGCAATACAAGGAAAACCACTTTGAGAGATACCGATCTATCAACCAGGGATTGGAAAGTTACTTTTAAAAAGTAACACGTTACAGTTACTTAGTACGTAAAGTAACGGTTCACAGTTACTTTTTGAAATTTCAAGTTATGAGAAAAATTGTAATTTAGCCATCTTACCATTTTTCAAAGAAAATCATTATTAACGAAACATAAGCCCAAACAAATTGCTGAAATTATAATTAATAATTTTTTTTATTTTATTTCAATCCTGGTTCAATCCAAGAAATAGGTGTGGACGTGCCCACTCTCTCCCCCCCCCCCCCCGCTTCTTCAAGGGGAGATACTTTGTTGTTGGTCATTGCTGTAGAACCCATTCAGGTTCAGGCAACACAAAGGAGTTTGCACTGGTCGAAACTTGCCGAACGACAACCTGCTTGACAATCAGCGTGATTTATTTCAAAACCCTTCTTTTCGGTAGAAGCCTGTAATTACGGATCTTATAATGTGATACTTGGAAAGGTAAACACAGACAAGGTGAAACATTTGTACTTTAACAATTCTGGCTGAAAACAGACGTCAAAGACAAAGTGGACAATGCTAGTTTGCTTTTCCCTCCCAAGAAAAGCTCATATTTCGGAATGCAAAATGTTCCCTTCTCTCTCTCTCTCTCTCGCTCTCTTAGGAGTGGAATTTATAAATAAGCATCAGACGTCAGCCTTCGGAAAGTAACGGAAAAGTAACGCAATATTTCGTTACTTCGTTACCGCTAAAAGTAACTAAGTTACAGTTACTTTCTGAAAAATGTAACGGTGTTACCCGACATTACCTAAAAAAAGTAACTGTTACAAGTAACGCGTTACTCCAATCCCTGCTATCAACCTATCACTTGACTGTCAGGTTTTCCAGCAACACATATAATTTTTTTAATTTTATAAATTAAAGTATGGACAGGGCATTAAAAATCGTCTGCTACAGAATTAAATAGTGATAGAATAAAATTTTCAATTGAAAAATTGAATTTTAATCTCTTAGAGTGAAAACAAGTTTACACTTCAGCCAAATTGCTTAGTGTAACAGACGGTCGGCACGCCAAGACAGCGATCTCACGCCAATAATCGCAGCGGCGCGCAAGAGAGAAGAAGCGTTTTTTTTCACCCACGAACTTTCCATTCAAGAAGAATTTTTAGACATTCCAATTGTAGACGTTGAACCGTCTCGTGTTCGTTTTGACTTTTGAGTGATGTTTTGTTTTGAATAATGTTACGATTTTCAACCGTGTATCTTTAAAATGCCAAGTAAAACCAGTTTAGTGAAATGTTGCTGAGTTTATTTTAACGTTGAACTAATAACTCAGTCACATTAGCTCTCAGAGGATTAAGACTGATCTTTATGTCATAGCTGTTCTGTAAAAGCACTCATCATATGTGTCTAAACACTATTTCACTTCAATTTAGATTTCAATATGTTTTTTAGAACTTTTATTTCTACACTTCCATTCCTGCCAAAGACCTTGTTCTTGTCATTGAGCTTGTGGCGCCCTCTGAAGTGCCGAATTGCGAGAAAAGTTGTGGATGGATGTTTCTTCCACTCTTGAACAGCGAAGAAGAGGAATCGGAGGATGATAGTCCCATGTATTACAAGTATGTGGGTCTTGTTTTTTTGTTTTCTAAAAAATATCAGGATATCTAATTTTACAGAATATTGTCAATAATTTAAAAATCTTTTATTAATATAAACCAAAGCTTTCTTTGTAATGAATAAGCCTATAAACAATGCGACCAAAATTAAAAAAAAATATATGGCCCTAAGATAACTTTGTGTTTAAAGGTCACTATAGAACAGTTTTTTTTCCCAAAAATATATTGTTAACCCAGCAGCACTCACACTCCTAAGAGAAACACCGTCACTCGCAAGGGGGTACTTTAGACCCCAGCACTGAATTTCCTTCAAATATCACTTTTACGTTCAAAACTTGCGAAATGTTTACTTAAAAGCGATTTTCTAACAAATATTTAAGGTATTTATGGAGAAGTTTCGGTATCGGAATTATAATTATGATCCACATAATTTATCACTTCAGCGATCATACCCACAGAATCGGCAGTAATGTCTTCATTTTCCAACAATTCATTAGACTCACTATCGGAACAAGGACGATAATCAATTGTCATATCATCATCATCCATAGCATCACCAGCTTCTTCTGATTCGTTTGTAGATTTCTCATCCAAAGAAACTTCTGCTAAAAAATTTCGCATACTTTCCGTCTCCTCATTGCAGGACAAGTAGCGTGACAATTTAAACTAGAATGAAGAACCGCGGGCACTCGTGTGGGGTCTTTCACACCCCAAAACCACAATTCTACTAAAACCGCTTTCGGAATGTGAAAGATAATCATTCTTTTCCTTAGTGGGTGACCTTAAAGGCAGCTACTCTGGGTTTGACCAATTTTAAAAAGTGAGAAGTTGGGTAATTCGAAACGTGAATGTGTGTGGGGTCTGATAGACCCCTTTGCGAATGCTGCCGGGTTAATATTTTCTAGTAAGTATATCGCATTAAATGTAATTTATTCTACATGCTACCTTACTTCAAGCCAATACATAAATCATTTTTGTGATATTCTTTAAAAATACTAACTTTGACAAATATTTAAAATGTGTGTTTTGTTCTTCCTACAGAGTGCCTTTAGTCCATGGAAGCCCCATTTCTTTGATTCCAAGTGAGGATGTAAGAAAAAAGGGTAAGATAAAAAAAAAACCTCCACTTGTCATAGTTTTTTTGAGCAACAGTCAGGGCCAGATTTTTAAATAGGCTAAGTAGGCTGTAGCCTAGAGCGCAATTATTATTATTTTTTTGGGGGGGGAGCAAATTTTACGACCAATTAAAGCAGCATTCGGCATAAAAATATTATTATAAACATACGAATATTTTTAAGAAAGAAAACAAATAATGTACATTAATGCGTAAACCGTAAATGTATATATAATACTAATATTTCGTAGCAAACATGGTAGCTGCGAGGGCAATTGCACCTCTCCTCCCGGATTTCGAAGTTGAAAAAAATAGTCGAACACTTTAAAAAAAAAACCCGTCTATTTCGCTTTAGATTTAGCGTGTAAAGGTACATAAATGATTGTACTATGTGTATCTATTTTAAACAGCACATACCGCCCTATTTTGCAACTAACCAGCTACCTTTCCCCGAAAGGGGAGAACATTGGGACAGGGGCGGCAAATCAATCGTAGCCTACAAAGGGCAAATCTTTAAATCCGGCCCTGGCAACAGTGTGTCAAAGTAAATATATAATTCCTCCTATGGTCTGCCTAATAAACATATAATCATATGTAAATGTTATATATTGTGGATTTTTGTTATTTATTGCATATTGGAAGAAGACAGAAAAGAAAATTGAATTCTCAGTAACGAAGAATACCACTTTAATACCAAAATGCAAAACTCTAATTAAAGAGCAGAATAGAATGTTTGATTTGATACCTGACCCAAACAAATGTTTTCGGATGTTAAGTTGAAATGAGGCAAAATTGGACTACCAGTATGATAATATTATGTGATACTATTTCAAGTTTTTCCTGTACAGTCCCTGGACAAATTATTAGACGCACTGCTAGATTTCATGTAAAATATTAATTACCTGGTGATATTGTACCGTTTTATTATTTTAAATTGATTTGTTTTTTATTTTTATATTATCCAATCAATTACCGATTTATTTGACATAAATAAAACAGCATTCATTTAGAAAAGCATAAGTTTATTAAGTTTTAAAGAAAAGTGAAATTAATGTTAGTAAAAGTCAATATTTAGTTGAGCCACCTTTAGCTGCTATTAAAGCTTTAATTCTGTGCGGCATGCTATCAATGCAAGACTGTTCTGTCTCCTGTATTTGAGGATGATGATTCCACACATAAATAATCTTATAATAAATAATTAATGTAAATTAATCTTAATCATAATTAATCATAATTATCTTAAAATAAATACAAATATGTAGTCTACAAAAATTCTTTCAAATTAAAATCAATAATATTGTAGTTTAAATATACCATTATTGCAAAGAAAACTCTTAAGAAACATAAAATTACTTTAAAAAATACTGTGCGTCTAATAATTTGTCCAGGGACTGTATAACCTTTAGTTTACTTAAAAATGATTACCATAATTTTGTTTTTCCAGCCAAAAAGAAGAAAAAAGAAAAGCCCGATCCCATTCTGAAGAAGACAGGACTGGAGATTTCCCTGTTGCAAGCTCCCTTTCTCAGCATTCTCCAACTTTCTCACCTGGTACCTGAAAATGTTATCATCGATGCTTCCACACAAATACCTGGATTGTCGTCTCTTGCAAGGGGTAAAATTAAAAGAGTCAAATTTTTTGTTATGTTGTGAATTTTCTATCAACTGACAATTTCTTTATTCTATGTTTATTTTTGTTTATGTAATGGTTAAAATAAATTGACAAAAAATTGATATATTTTACAAACTTATATAATTAATACTTAAAACTTTATTAATATATAATCATAATTCTTTCTACTTTTTGTTATATTATATTTTTAATTACATGATATTTGCTTTTCTTATTAAAGAATCATGCTTTCCCCAAAAATTTAAAATATGGGGATATTTTTTTAAAGCAATCTATGTTATTTTTTTTTGTATTTAAGGAATTAAGTATCAACAAGTTTTTTGCATTTAAGGAATTTAGTATTCAGTTACTTTTCTTAAAAGTATCCAGTTTAATTTATTATGCAATTTACATTGTCTTGATTTATAACTCACTATTAAATTTCAATTATGGTGTGTTGAAAAAACAATACAAATTTAAAATTAATTTTAATTGAAACATCAGAAAATAGCCAATTTTGTTTCTTAATAGATGTCATATACACGAGTGTACACCAGCGCCCTCTAGCGCCTACCTATGGTAACTCTGCTCCAACCGCTATTTTTGTCATTAGGAGCGGTGTGAGGGTAACGAGAGGATGCAATTCTTTGCAGCTTTACTAAATTAAATTGATCTTCAACAAATTGAGTTGCTTTCTTCTTAACTGCCCCTACGCCCTCATAAACATAGATGTTCGAATCCTTCACAGTAAGTTAAATTTTGGTTCTTTACTTAAGTTCATCATTTCTCACCTTAGACGCTTCCTTTTCTCTAAAACCCCAACTCCAAGGCTGCCTAACTTTCCTGCTGGAACGTCTTTGCGTACGGATGGCTTCTCCACGCAGCGACGTGGACAAGGTAGTCCTGGACAAATTTCAGATGCACCAGGCAATCGCCACCACAGAATTAGTAGACCCCAAAGTGGCCAAGGGTGGCATAGCCTTGCCTGAAAAGGGTGCCATTGTGCAAAGGAGGCTACAGGTATCTATTACAGTTTAACTTCTTTAACAGGAACTCACTTAAGAGGGACTGTCAGTCCCATAGAGCAAATGCATTAGTTTTTAAATCATAATTTTTGCAAAAGAATTGCTTTGCCATGTTATCCCATTTTCACCCAGGTATGGGAATCATCATAACATCAATTTAAAACAAAATTGAAAAGAAAATAACATCCGGTTATTTAATTATTAATTGATAAAGTTTTAAAATAGTGTCGCCATCTGCTGTAATTTGTGGCATTTTAAAACTAAAAAAAATATAATTTAATAACTAGATAACAGTTTCGTTTCAAAATTTATTTCATTTCGATGTTATGTTCATTCTCAAACCTGGGACAAAAGGGCTAACATGGCAAAGCAATACTTGTGAGGAAGTTATGATTAGAAAACTAATGCATTAGCTCTATGGGACTGACAATCCCTCTTAAGAGGGAATGTCAGTTCCATAGAACTAATGCATTAGTTTTGGAATCACAACTTCCGCAGAAGTATTGCCTTGCCATGTTAGCCTTTTTTCCCCAGGTATGGGGAATCAACATAACATCGAAATAAAACAAATTTGAAACGAAAATGTTATCTAGTTATTTAATTATATATTTTAAAAGTTTTAAAATGCCAAAAAATACAGCAGATGGCGACACTGTTTTAAACCTTTATCAATTAATAATTCAATAACCGGATGTTATTTTCTTTTCAATTTTGGTTTAAATGGATGTTATGATGATTCCCATACCTGTTGAAAATGGGATTACATGGCAAAGCAATTCTTTTGCAAAAGTTGTGATTTCAAAACTAATGCATTAGCTCTATGGGACTGACAGTCCCTCTTAATATTTCACACATAATTTTTATAGTGTTTAGTCTTTTCAACTCCTTAGTTCGTCCAATTTTAGAATATAATTGTGTTATTTGGAATCCTTACAATAAAGCTTTTAAGGTAACCATTGAAAATATTCGAAATAAGTTTATCAGCTATATTTCTTTTAAATCTAATAATCATTTTTATTCCTCTAGTTTGCAGAAATGTACACTCGAATGTCGTAGATCTGTCTGTGTTTTTAAATTTTTTTACGATATTTTAAATAATAACATTGATTGTCCGTCATTAGTACCATTACTAAATTTTTATGCTCCTAAACACATTATCCGTAATAAAATTGTCTTAAGTAAAACTCACTATTTAAAAATTATCTTAATAACCAATCTATTTCTCATTTCATTGACCTAGTAAATAATCTGCCCTCTCATAGCGATATTTTCTTTGATACTTTTTTAAGTTAAAATGTGACATAATTTCCTTATTTGCCTAATTGTATTTGTATGTACACTGAGTATATCTTATATTGAGTTTCAGAAAAGATGCTATCTTGTCCTATTAATTTTTTATATTTTTTTACACTTTTTGCTGGCTTCTCTGTTTTATCCATATTTTATAATTGACCTTACTGGATTTTTGTATTTTAATATTTTTGTTCCTTGTATTTATTTTTATGTTCCCTTTTAGTTTTTTGTATTTGTGATCTATCTTGTTTTAGTCCTCTACCTGTAAATGGACTTGTTCTGTATGGTAGTAGTAAATAAATAAATATGCATTTTTGCTTAAGTTGAAGTGTAAGGTGATGCATTTTTCGGACCTTGCCTGATAGTTTTATATCCATGCCCACATTGATATTTTTAAAAATGTCCTTCTTGATTATCGCATTGTACACACTTCTGTTACTAGAAGAAAGAACCATCCCTTTTCTGCATAGTCCCTAGGAAACGCTTCTTCAAGGTGGTTTGTGTAGCTATTTAAATTCATATTTGAACAAAATTATGTACTTAAAAATAAGTTGTAAGTTTATTTTCGGATACTTCATTTATTCCACTTTTAAAATTGAACTTTTCAGGTTGGGGTACACAATGGTTACTGCTTCATACAAGACCCAGATATTTACCACTTGCACGTAGAGCCTTCTTCAACCCCAGCGCACAGTAAATCTCTGAGAAGGGCTTCCAGTATGGGTTCATTGAGGTAAACAAATATTAATCCCTCTGATATCTTTTGCACTTTGGTTGGTTGGTTGGTAGACATATATTTTCAGGCTTGTGTGCTTGGTCACAAAGACCCGCTTCTAAACCTTTGTCAAGAAGGACGGACACGACATACACACACATACAAGACAGATGCTGCCATCTATCGCCACCTCCACAATTTAGACATGTCCCTGAAGGGGAGGGAAATAGTCTCCAGGGACCTGTACCCGTGGTAAACTGCGCAATGATCGACCACAGGACTTTCGGACCCAACAGATTTAACGAGCACGTACTCCGCATATACTCGGTGGGTCTTCAGAGATGTCGAGACTCGATCGCGGGACCTTCCGATCTCGAGACCGAGGTCTTAACCACTAGGCTCCCCCTGGCCCCACACTTTGGTTTTTGTGTATCATACAATATCAACAACAGAGTGTTTTCGAAACTTAAATTGCTTTAGTATGCAAGTTAAATTGTAGACAGTTAAACAAATTAGTGTTTTGTTCCACATAAAACCAGTGTATTTCGATACTTACAAGTCCCAGAAAATAGAAAAGAAGTCTGGTTTGATTGTAAAAAAAAAAAAATATTATGAGTACTTACATATGATTCAGAATTTTCACTTCATATAAAATTTCTAAAATTGCAAATGAACTCTGCCCAAAACAACATTAGCTTTTTATTCTTTTTTGTTTAGTTTTTGCATCATCCAGAATTATTTGTTTATTTAAGTATTGAAATATATTTAATTTGTTCTTGCTATTATTAAAATAAAGTTTGGTATGTCTGCTACATAAATAAACTTACATTTATAATGAATGCAATTTTTAAATGAATTCTTTAATCCAAGTAATAAAATTATCATATACGGTCCAGGGTTTCCACGGTCCTTGAAAACCTTGAAAAGTGCTTGAATAAAAACATTGATTTTCAAGGTCTTGAAAGTGCTTGAAAAACATTATCCACCTTGAAAAGTCCTTAATTTTTTGGGCTGACAAATTTATCTTGAAGTGTTGCAAATGTTTATTTTGGCTTCATTAAAAACACTTTTCAATGTGAATCAGATCCTATTTTATTTTTTGATTTATTGTTTGTATAATCCAAGAAAGCAGAGCAAGTGATTTTAGGTTGATTTTTTAATAACTAAATGGTTATTTCATAACACTTATTTAAGTTCATTTAAAAGCTAGAGAGCTCTTAGTCGTTTTCTAGATGAATTTTTAAAAACTATCGTGAAATTAAGGTGTTGCATGTTAGAATATACAGTCCTTGAAAATGACGAAATATATCCTTGAAAAGTCCTTAAATAGTCCTTGATATTTTTTTTACCAAAAAGTGTGGCAACCCTGAATACCCTTTTCTTGAGTTTGATAATCATTTAAGCTGCTTCTAACTGTTTTTCACAGTGTGTCTAGGCATGACTGCCTCGTTGTGAGAAGTGATATCAAACTATCTGAAGTGCCAGATGACCCCAGCATACTTATTGTATTTCTCTTAGAATATGTTATATCACTACCTGATCCAAAGGAAGAAGTGAGTTTTATATTTTCTCTGATTCATAACTCAAAATGTTTTATTCATTGTTAAATTTATCTCAATTACAATAACTATTAATTATTTTCTTCAAAAAAACTGTTTTAATATTAATTTAGATGCCTTTATATTTACTCTACTGATTAACAAATTATCCCAAGAAGGTTTCAGCTATCCTTCCTAAGTAGAAATTAAATCTTTTTAAAATCTTAATCAATCTCAAAATGAGGTTTATTGCAAAATAACTTGATTGTTTATTTAATAGTTTTTACGTAACTGTTGTGAGTTGTAGAAGGAAACACATAAAAGGAATTTACCAAAAAAAAATTATATATATTTTTAGAATTAAGTAACTTGGTTTGTGTTCTAGTTAAATTTAACTACTCAATCATAGTTATATTTTCTCTTAACCTAATGGAAAGTACAGTACTTCAGGGTAAGTGCATAAAAGTAAATTTTCTCGCTGCTTTATTTGCGTAAAACCTAATTTTTGCATATGATTATTAAAACAATTCTGTTTTAAAAACATGGTACATTTAATTGTTATGATGAAGTGGAAATGATTGTTTGATTCATGTGTATCATGCTCATCAAATAAACCTAATTACCTTGTTTAACTTACCTACCTGCTAAAACATTAGGGAACGCATGGTTTAAACCTTTCGGTATCCCCATAGATAATAACATTTTCTGTTTTGTAAATCAGCAATTTCTATATTTTAACAATTTGTTCTCACTAAACATGAGCTCACTTAATTGATTTATCGATTAGAATGTGAAGAATCATTGTCTTTGAAGAATAAATAAATGTTGTTTAATAAATGAATAACATGCTAAAATAAATCACTCCCAAAAATTTTAATGCAATAAATTGACCTAATTGCTTCTTATACGGTTTATACATGCTATCGATAAACATATTAAGGGGAACCTGGTTAAACCCTTCGCCCCAATGATTCCATTTGGTATCATCAGCTTCCAATTTTTTTCTCACTAAGATGAGCTCACAATTATTTATCGTTAGATGGAAGAATCTTGTCTTTTGAAGAATTAAATAATGTTTGTTTTAATTAAATTAAAAACATGGTAAAATAAAATTGACTCCCAAAAAATTTTATGCAATAAATTGACCCTAAATTCTTCATGGTTGCATTCTTCGATATATTTAAAAATTGAATTTACCTTTTTTTTACAAATAAAGTTTTGAAAAAATTATTGTTATAATTTATTCTAAAGTTATGATTATAATTTTTGCCCCATAAATTTTAATTAAAAAATTAAGATTTTGTCCCCTGTTTTTTACCATTTCATTCTGAGTGCATAATGAATCTATTTCACAAATTTTAGATTTTTATAATAAAAAATAAGAAGCTGGAACTGGACGGGTAAACAAAAGTGTGCAAAGTGATCCCCTAATTGTTTTGAGCAGTGTTCTTATTGCAGAACTAACTATTCTTTTCATCTCCAGAAAAAACACCTACCATCATCGCTGAACAAACGGCGGACAGCCAACATCGCAATCGTTTGGGGTTCCTGTCGTTTGGGCACCTTGAAAGAAGACCCCTCTCAGAGCATTGAACTAACATGTGACCCTTCGACCTCCCCCCACAGAATTCTGTTTCTCAGCACCCAGCAGCAGTTTGAGATTAGCTTCTCTGCGTTCTCCCTTTTGAAACAGGTAAGAACGAGACAATTGAAAAAAGTTGGAAACATTATACCTTGCCTGACCAGATTTGTTTCATTGATTATATCTTATACTATGAAATCATAAGTTTTTCAGAAATTATATTTTGTTTTTGTTCAGAAAAACAATAACAAATAAAATAGATTAGGGATGCAACGAATACCAAATTTGGCCAAATAACGAATATTCGGCCAAAGTCTAAGCCAAATATTCGGCCGAATACCAAATATTCGGCCAACTTAACCAATTTTTAATTTTTGTCGGATCTAAGTAAGTTGTATTTATTATTATTATTTTACAATTTATGTATTATTATTTATTATATTACAATTAAACATAAATATATAAGTACACAATCCCACAATAATTTTAATACAATATAGCTATTAAATTTTTAATTAAAGCAACACAGAACAAAGTAGTACTCGTTTGTTATTAAAACAAGCCTTTTAGAAAGTGTAAATTGGTAAAATCACAACACGAAAACGAAAGTATGAAAACAAAAACAGAAGTAGGTGGATCCGGTGTAGAATGTAAATCAGAAAAATAATAATAAAACCATGGCTTACAATATTATTATACAATTAAAATTATTTTTTTTAATCTTTTAGTGAACTCCAATTATTCAAACTTGGCTATACGAACTCATAAACTCCAAATTTAGTCAGGCCTGATGGTTTGATTTTTCACCTGATTTTCTGATTAGTCCTACCATCGCAAAGCAAACAGTTTTGAAATGATGAGTCATCCTCTCTCATTTCAGTTCTATTATTGACTGTCTTCTGTTTCCAAAATCCAATTACCTGAATTTTTTATTTACTGAATTGGATGCTATCCCAATTGCTTTATATAACAATCGAAATTTTACTGTTATTAATACTTGTGTCTGTATCAGTTTTCACATCAATTAAAATGAAATAAATTTTGGTTTGTACATGTAATATGCCTTGATAACAGAGACTATAAATTTATAATAGTTTGTTTTACTGTATCTTTTTTTGGAATTTTTTTTAAAAATTGTTAATGTGGGAGATATATTTACTTTGTCATATTGGTTTTAAAATGTATTGTATGCACTGAACCCTTTTAAGGTTTTAATTTATCACAATTGTTAAAAATTGGCTCAGATGAAAATTAATTTCAACCACTATGTATTCCACGCCATGATGACATTTACTGTTATAAACCTACTTGTTTTCCTATAAGAATTTCAGTGAGTATTTAAGTAACAGGAAATTAAGCTATTTTAGTTCTTTTAAAACTTCTTGTTTTACTACAAATATACAATAAATTGTAACTATGATACACTGATCATTATTCATATTTTCTTTATATGTTCCTTACCAGAATAAGAACTTATCGAATTCTTATCCATTTGCAAACCACTCTTCAGATCTTAATAGCTCTGGAAAATCCGAAGAATCGTCCAGGCTCTCCTACTTTCGACCCATTCTCAAGAATTCTACGCCTAAGCATAAGTCTGTTGCAGATATTCCAATGTAAGAAACCTTTCTTTAATTTATGTCAAGATTAAATATAAAATGGATAAGAATATTTTAAATTGCAACTTTTTGAAATTTGAAGAATACTGAACAACTTGGTTGAATACATGGTGAATATGTTACAAAAAGTCTGATGTTTTTCATTTTAGGCAAAATGGCTTTTTCCAATTATCTAATCACTATTCTAGCATTAGAAAACCAATTTCAACACATAATTTTTTGCTGGCATGTTGCTGCTTTTAAAGACCAAGAAATAGGAAAAGTTTTCGAATTCTTTTTTGTTAAATTAAATTCATTTATTCTTCAGTTATGTTAAGGGATTATTGCAATTTTTTGCATCATCTACAATTCCCAATGTGTTTGTAATTTTAAAATTTAGAACATTTTTTTTGTTATCTGAACATTTGAGTTTATTGAACCTCAACATTTCAGGGCAGTAGAGCAAAATGATAATTCTAAAAAAATGTCGTCAAAGACCATCCCCAGAAGAAATGAAAATGTAAGTTATTAAAACTTCTTATGTATATAAAAAGGTGCAAATGCTTTGTTTTGACCTAAAAATGTCACTATTTTAATATACAAATAAAGTTTTCACTCACTTTTTTTTCGAAACGACTGTCTACTTATGGATCTTTTTAACCTAATTTACGTCTTTAAGTGGCCTTTTTATTCTAATGTCTGATTCCTCTGCTTGTAAATAGTTTCAATTTCATAATATGAAATATAGGGTATTAATGAAAGTATTGTGATGGTGTTGAGAACACAGAATGAAGATTTTGTGTTTTCTACACGTTTTGGAAGGTGCTGATTTTAAAATTGTGGTTTTTGATATGTTTGTCAGACAGTCTGACTTTCTGTCTGTCTGAAACCACTCAACAGCTCAAACTAAAAGAGCTGTATGCTTTAAATATGGTACACGAGTTCCTAGTATCCTAGATTCCTCTGCTTGTAAATAGTTTCAATTTCATAATATGAAATATAAGGTACTAATGAAAGTATTGTGATGGTGTTGAGAACACAAAATGAAGATTCTGTGTTTTCTACACGTTTTGGAAGGTGCTGATTTTAAAAATGTGGTTTTTGATATGTTTGTCAGACAGTCTGACTTTCTGTCTGTCTGAAACCACTCAACAGCTCAAACTAAAAGAGCTGTATGCTTTAAATATGGTACACGAGTTCCTAGTATCCTAGATTCCTCTGCTTGTAAATAGTTTCAATTTCATAACATGAAATATAAGGTACTAATGAAAGTATTGTGATGGTGTTGAAAACACAAAATGAAGATTTTGTGTTTTCTACACGTTTTGGAAGGTGCTGATTTTAAAAATGGGGTTTTTGATATGTTTGTCAGACAGTCTGACTTTCTGTCTGTCTGAAACCACTCAACAGCTCAAACTAAAAGAGCTGTATGCTTTAAATATGGTACACGAGTTCCTAGTATCTGTCGGACATGATAAAAAAGTTTTTTTTAAAAAGAAATCACACTTTTGTAGCAGCCATAGAACTTTTTTGGTTTTAAATGTATTACTGAAAAAAGAAGTCGGTTAGGCGTCCGCCTAGCATGCGATAGGTCCCAGGTTCGGGTCCGGGCATCGCCAAAATAACTGCCGACCTATAAACGGCCCGTGCAGCCAAAAAAGTCTGACTAATAATACTCCGTGTAGAGGGAGTGCACGTTAAATATCCTCCAAAGTCCCAACGCTGCGTAGATGTCGCCCTTAACGGTTGAGTTGGGGCCTACTCAGGTGTCGGCTCGTCACTTGACTATGGTTCGAAAATACAACGCCTGTCGCCAATAGCCCTCGTGTAGCTCTAGTGCGACGGTAATTCAAACTAAACTAAACTGAAAAAGAAAATTAGCTACAGATTTAAATTTGGGGGATTTTGGTATGTAAGGTAGATACCATAGGCCTTGTTAGTTGTGAAGTTATTGAAATTACTTTTTAGGGATATAATTACCTTTAAATGGTGTATTGATTTATTGACTGGTAATTGAAAGTTGTATGGTGTTACACACCCCTAGTTCAGAAATACAATGATTATTTTCTTTTCAGAATATGGCCCTGCAAGAGGTGACTCTTGTTTCCTCATCTTTGCCTGTTGTACCACCTCAGTTGCATTCATTTCCTTTGTAAGTTGTCATCAATACAGAAAATGAGAGTCCAATTGGTTTAGGGTTTGCCCTAATTTACCGTGGAGGGTAACATTTGCCCAAGCTTTTCAAGCCAATAAATTCTCATTAAATACACTTTTTAAGAATGCTTGTCTTTTTAAATTAATGACAACTTTGCCTTGACTTATGAGTAAAAAATATTCCAGAAAGTCAGTACTATGGTTTTATGCTTTTGCCAAAGTCACCCCATTCGGATGGTAAATTAGAACTTTCATCAAAACAAAGATTTTTTTTAAATATCTGCACTAAACACGTTTAATTTTTCTCTTCTGTTTATTTTCTTTTATATTTACCTTCTCTTTTATATGTGTATTTAATACAGGCCTCGCATTGCTCCTATAATTCCTATATAAATTTGAAAAAGTTCCTAAATTTCCTATTAAATTTTGGGCTAAAAGTCACTGTGTGGCCTGCTGACATAATTTTTTTATTTTTTAAATAATGCATTCTGTTGAATTCACCTCAATATTGCAGAGTGTCCGGTGAAACCTTCAAAACTTTCACCAAATTGTACTGGGACAAGCTGCAGCCTGTTTTGGACCACAATGGAAAGCCAGCATTTCTCATTGATACTTCAGTGCCTTACACGATTGATGCAGATATAGAATTCAATTGCCCACCTCAGAAAAACGAGTGTGCCATAAACATTTTGGCTTTGTCTGGGTGAGTGTAGTACCTTTTTTTTTTCATCGTTATAAATTTATTGTTATTATATCGTTATTTATATTGGAGTTTTTTCTTTTAGCCTATCTGAACATTTTGAAACTCCACCAGAAATCTTCCTTACATTCCAATTTTATCGATTTTTACCTCTCAGAAGTGAAAGGTAACACTCATTCCAATTTAATTATTTGTATTTTGTAACTATTTTAGTTTTTATTGAATTTATATGTGTTATTCAAAATAGTACAGTTTTAGAGACTTATTATAAAGTTAATAATTTTATCGACATCCAGAGAAAATATGTTTTTCAATAATTTTACATTTTTTTGGAAAATTGTTGTTGTTGCCTTTTTTTTTAATTAGTGATAAAATTAATCTTCTTAAGGCAAATTCTCAAAAATCATAGTTAATAATTACTTAGACATCTAGAGAAATAACTTTTTGTTTTTCAATAACATTAAACATTTTTTTAGGCATTTCTGTAATTGGTATTTAGTTTAATTTTCTTGCACAGTTTTACTTAACCTTTTACAAACTTATTTTTAAGTCATTATTTGAGGTTTTTTTTTAAATATTTGAAACAGTCTATTACTGAAACCTCTGTCCGATGATGAGTCCTATCCAAAGAACTCTCAGGTCTATGCCTTTCACAAATTAGATGACAGAGGAAAGATGCCAGGATTTCAGGTAATTATGTTTCATATAAGTATTAAAAAATATTGTGTTTGTTGTTTCTAATGCCACTCAGTAACAGAGCCCGGAGTAGAGAACTACCCGAATTTAAGGCAAAGTGGGTCGGCTTCCGTTTTTATTGAGCGCTACAAGGGATGAAGTCCGACTTTTGCTCGCAGCATGACACATCCGTTTTACAGGAAGGTCCCTTTCACACATCCATTCTCACTCACATATCGGAATTTTGATCCAGGTCAAAGGCCGATAACCCCCTGATCTGGTACCCCCAGAGGTATTAATTTGGTATGGGAACATGGAGGACTTTGTGACCACAACATATTTCACGTGCCCCAGCCACCGTTAGCAACACGGCGGTCTTTAGCCGAATACTAGCGCCGACCCAGCAACCATCAGAATTGCGAGCACCGCCGAGGACAGAACCCACAACCCTTCCGATGCGAGCACGATGCTTCACACGACTGAGCTACCGCATGAAGCTGTGTGAATTGTGAAGCTGGCAAACAAAATGGAACACATTCATAGGGAAAGTTTTTTAATTGGCTTGTTCCATATGACATAAATCATTCCGGCTTTAGTTCCTGGATTTCATTGGTGGTTTCGGTGATTGGTTTTATGTCATAGTGACCTCTAATCAGTTCATTGTTTAACCAATCCAGATCTTATATTCATTTCTGTGGAACTATTACCACCCAAGAAGTGAAACATGCACATTGAATCCAGTTATAACATGCATGTCAGGAAAGCACAGTAATTATGATGTTACTCACAAGTGATGCTTGATAATTTTGGATCTTTTATTGGATTAAATTGTTTATATTTTTTAAAAAATTAAATGCTTTATAATATTTAGTTACTTGTGGGAAGTTTAGTAAGAAGATCAGATACTTTGTATACTTGAAATGTTTTATATTCAGACTCTGAAAAGCATTTAAAATTATAGTTTCTGTCAATAATATTGCAAAATCAATAATTTCCAAGAAACTTCAAGAAGAAAAGTTCAAATTTAATTTCTGGATATAAGAGCTATTGAAATATCTAACCATATCAAAATTGAGATATATATTTATGTAGTTAAAATCCAGCAAACAAACCAATCTGTTATATGTCTTTTATACAACTAAACAGTTTACAGTGTGTGTAGCTTTAGAATGCTTTTAGAGTTGCGTTTTAATGTTTTAGTTAAAGTTTTGAAATGCTGTTAAGAGTGCATGCAGTCTTCTCTTCTCAATAAGTGCAAATACTAAGTTACCAAGAATTCACTCATTTTATTGAAAAAAATGATTTAATATATGTATAATTGTTTAGTAGCGTCTTTAAGAATTATTTTTATTATCTAGGTAGCTTACAATGTGGATCCTACTGAGCTGAACAAAGGAGAATACAGGTCATTTTTGCACTATTTGATGAAGCAAACTCTTTTTGTGGATCTGTGGAATGGACAGTCTTTGCTTTATGTTGGCACAGCTGCTTTACCTCTTAAAGTAAGCTTGGGGCTGGGGAGCCCAGTCGGTTAGGTGTTCGCCTTGCATGCGGAAGGTCCCAGGTTCGGGTCCGGGCATCGCCAAAATAACTGCCGACCTATAAACGGCCCGTGCAGCCCAAAAATGTCCGACGAATACCCCGTGTAGAGGGAGTGCACGTTAAATATGCTCCAAAGTCCCAACGCTGCGTACGATGTCGCCCTTAACGGTTGCGTTGGGTGCCTATTCAGGTGTCGGCTCGTCACTTGACTGTGGTCCTAAATTACGACGCCCGTCGCCAATAGCCCTCGTGTAGCTCTAGTGTGACGGTAATTCAAACCTACCTACCTTAAAGTAAGCTTATAATCATTTTTTTTAACTTTCAATGACTATCTAATATGAAATTATAAGGTAATGAAAGTATTGCGATGGGGTCGAAAATCCAAAGAGCAGATTCTGTATTTTCTGCACATTTGGGAGTTTGCCAATTCTAAACAAGTAGGTTTGTAACAGAATCTGTCACTCAGCCTGCTTCCACTCATTATTTGTGTTCTACAGGAAAAAAGTTGCCAAACACAATATTAATTCTATTATAAACATATACACAATAAATTTGGCTAGTTTCTCATTTATTTTATTTCCAAAATTCAACAATTATTCAATAATTATTGTTTGTAAAAATTAATTTATATTTCAAAGAATAAATATGTAATATTCCTCTCTTTTAAATAGAACCAAAACATGTCATATCATCACATGTCATACAAAGAATCTTGTAGTGAAATATATTTGACGTCATTTCAAACTGATCGATGTCGCAAAAATAAATTTATTTGAATTTATTATTTAAAAGAATTAAAGTTTCTCGAGTGATTGTTGCGAATGGCAATGGTGATTTAATTCTAATAAAAATGGCTTCTTATGCTTTTTAATGAGCGTTAAATTGAGCAGGTTTTTTTAAATAATTAAAGTACTTTAATTCGAATTTTTTCTGACATTTTCATCTTTCAATGTCTTCTAATTTCGATGCGCTGAATTGTTTTGACGTATCACACTTACCTGTAGCATTTGTAGTTTGGGTGACGGACAGACAGACGGACTGAACGATTATAATACCTTCCACTTTTTACGTTATAAACTTAGTGTGGAAGCTAAAAGATGTTTTTGAATATTACTCTGTCTGTTTGAAACCACTCTACAGCTCGAACTAAAAGAGCTACAGACTTCAAATTTGGTACATGAGTTCAGATGTCATAATAAGGTTTTAAAAAAAACGTCAAAAAAAATTCAGCGCATCAAAATTAGAATACATTGAGAATTTCAGAAAAAAAATTCGAATTCGAAGTACTTTAAGTATTTAAAAAACTGCAAAATTGAATGCACATTTAAAAAGCATAGGAAGCCATTTTTATTAGAATTAAATCACCATTGCCATTCCCAACAATCGCTCGAGAAACTTTAATTCTTTTAGACAATAAATTAAAATAAATTTATTTTTGCGACATCGATCCGTTTGAAATGTCGTCAAATATATTTCACTACGAGATTCTTTGTATGTTGATATGAAATATTTTCATTCTATTTAAAAGCGAGGAATATTACCTATTTATTCTTTGAAATATAAATTAATTTTTGCAAATGATAAGTAATAATTATTGAATTTTCGAAATAAAATAAAAGAAACTAGCCAAATTTAGCATGTAAATGTTTATTATTGAATTGTTTACTTTTAATTACCTAATATAAAATATAAGGTTGAAAGTACTGGTATGGGGTCTAAAATAAAAAATATTTATAGAATTTGTGTTTTCAACATGTTTTAGAAGGTGCTGATTCTAAATAAAGCGGCTTTTGAACATTTGTCCATCTGTTTTTCTGTTTGAAACCACTCTACAGCTCGAACTAAAAGAGCTACAGACTTCGAATTTGGTACACGAGTTCTTAATACCTGTCGGATGTCATAATAAGGTTTTTTTAAAAAATCATGCTTGCACCAAGAATATCTACCATAGTCTCATTTAAAGTCAGCCTTAGGTATATTCGATTAGGTCATTTCGAGTCAACCTTAAAGACCTTTAGAAAATTCATATTTTCAAAATATTTTTTGAAAGCCTTAAACGTCTCTCTCCCTCTCTCTTTGCATGAAATTCAAAATCAACCAATTGACAAAGTAAAATTAAAAGAAGTCAAATTAAATGTCTAATTGTACATTGCTATACTACAGTCAATACTCGATAACTCGAAGTCCCAGGGGACCTCCAAAAATATTCGACTTATCCGGAGTTCGTGTTATCGAAGTTACCTCCCATTCCTCTTTACAGGCACTTAAGATGAGTTTTCCATGTTTGAAATGGTTTGATATTTGCCACAGTACTATATTTGTACGCATTTCAAGTTTTTAATAGCCTATGTAAACAACAAGAGAAGAATAGGTTCAAAATGTTTATAGAAACTACAAAATTTGGCCTCATTACATATATCTCATTTGAAAAAAGCAGTTATTTCTTGTTTGTATTTTAAGGTTGTTGGCATTCACAAAGTCACCTAATTTTTAACACATTTAGGGTGTTGTCTGTACTGAATTGTGTTTTTTACTGGGGAAATCTATCCCAAAAACTTCGACTTAGAAGATGTTCACTTCCAGTTATCGAGACAGTTTTTTAAAGAAAAGTATAGAAATGATTCAGTACTTGATGAAAAGTTTGAGTTAGCGTATTATTCGACTTATAGGAAGTCGAGTTATTGAGATTTGACTGTATATATACGGAATTCTTTAGGACATGCTTTATTTTTAATTTAGTCAACTGACATAAATGTATTCATAATGATCAGCATGCATACTTTTTTTAGTTCAGGTTATTACTTCATAACCACCAATTATATAATGGCGTTTTCAATCTCTCCAGTACTTCTGCAGGCAAGTAAAAGAGGCTGTCGTCTGCAACTTAGAGCTAGATATTGTCAACTGCGAATATCCCGATGACAGTTTAGGCCAAGGCCACACCCCTACAAAACCCTTCTCCGGAAAGTTGCACCTGCAGGTCTCCAGCATTCGGCATCCCTTGTCGTCCAAAGCACTGGATATTCTGGAAGGTAGGATAAATTTCATTGAATTATCGATTCTACACATACATAATTGGGGCACTGCATGCGAAGGTCCCAAGTTCAGGACCGGGCATTGTCAATATAACTTCCAACCTATATACGGTCTGCAGCCAGTCCAACAAATATCCCATGCAGAGGGAGCACACATTAAATATGCTCCAAGGCCATATCACACGAGCGGCTTTCCCCAACCCAACCGCTGTTCCAACCATGATTGGCAGAAATTTCCGTGTGCTATGACGTAGGCGTTGGAGAAATTTTCTCCAACTCTGTCAATTCCTCGCGACGGAGTTGGCCAACTTGGCCCCAACAACCAATCAGGTAAATCTGCGACTGTCGCTACACTGACGTCACGGTTCTGTTTTGGTTGAAGCCAAATCTTCAGGTCATATTGCGCCAAATTGCCAAGCTGTTGTTTATTTATTTTACAAGCACGATATTTTGATTTTCAATCTGAAGTATAATAAGCTATTTGACACAAAGAGGAAATAGAACTCTTTAATTTGACATTTCTTCTTATTTTTTTGAATAAAAAATGTTGCATAGTTTTTTTTTAATGAAAATTGTTACTTAGAGCCAATTCCACACAAGGTTTATTTATATATCTTAGAAAAAAATCATTTAGCACAGCTTTTAGTTCAAGTTTAAGTGTAAGAAATAAGCTATTTTTATGGATTTTCATTCGTTAATTCAATAATTTTATATATCATTTGCTATAATATGTAAAGTAGATGGGTAAAATTGCCCCTTTTGTTCTAAATGTGAAAGCTAAACTGTATATCAGCTTTAATGTCAAATTTGTAAAAAAAATATTTGCAATTTTAAGCGAAATTCCAACAATTTATAGCCTTCAAAATATCTCTCAACGCAAGTGTGTTAATTTAACAATCTAGTTGGGAAAATTAAAATTTTCAACTGATATCTCTCGGTGTTTATTTGTGTTGTTATAGAATAAGGATTTTAATAGTATGTAATCATCAATGAATTCAGATATATATTAATGACAATTTCAGTTTGACTTGTAAAATTCTTTTTAAAAGTGAGCAATCTTTATCAAATTGTAACATTGTTTTTTTACATACTCTTCACAGCTTTTTTCTTTTTAATGTCACCACTGAAGGTTTATATGTAAAAGAAAAGAAATAGCCTCCACAACCAAACACCCCAAGACTAAAAATATTTGTTATAACATATACATCAATGGATCATTTCCATCACTTAACAAAACTGTGAAAGAAAAAAATAATTTTTAGAGAAATCCTACGCATGCGATAAAAAAAAACTCAAATCAATCCGAAGGTCCTATTTTTAATAAATTGTCGCCTACTGTAGAGATACTGTTTTAGTTATGACAGTCGTAAAAGAGAAATCTTCCCCTACTCTGGCAACCCTTTAACAACTTTTTGGGGGCCGAAATTGGGGGGGGGGGGGAGAAAGTTGTGTTGGTGGTTGGGTTGGGGAAAAACCGCTCGTGTGATACGGCCTTAAGTCCTGACTCCACATATGATATCTTCTTTAAAAGTTGTGTTGGGTGCCTACTAAGGTGTCCGTCAGTCACCTAGTTCTAAATTACGATGCCTGTTGCCAATAGCCCTTGGGTAGCTTTAGTGTGACGATAATTCAACTTAAATCTAAGCCTCTCTTCTGTCTATACAATTTAAAATTTTGATTTTTTTAAAAAAAATTTTAGCAATAGTAAAAATTATTATTGTCTATCTCTTTATAGAACCCTATTTTATTGCAGAGGAAAATGATGTTTCCAATTCCTTGGTAATAAAGTCCAAAGCAGATGAAAACTCTACTGGAAAGCCTTGTATGTAAATTCATTAGTTTTTAGGATGGTGACAATCACTTTCTTATGCTCTGGAGGCAGTTTTTAGGATCATGTTCATTTTATTGATACATTGTTAAATTAGTTCTAAAAAAAAATCAAAAATTGATTTTGCTTTTTTTTTTTTTTTGCTGGCTAAAATATTTAGATAAATTATTATTTTTGTTATGTTATTTTGTGCCTCTTAACCCTCTGTTTAATTCCTCTAAATTTACAATTTTTTTTTTTTTTTTACTTCTTAATTTTAATTAGTTTATTTTTTAGATTGTATTTCTGCAGTAAATTGTTTGAGTAGACTTTCAATAATTAAAACTTGAAAATGAATGAACTTGTAAATAATAACACCTTGAAAATATATAATTTATTATTTAAAAAATATATATAATAACTGCTGGAAAACCAACATTCCCTTTACGAGCTCCTATTTTTGAATACTTTAAAAGAAATACAGAATTTTGTACTAAAATAAAATTACAAATACAGAAACGATTATTATTTCACTAATAGAATTCATGCTCAACTTAAAAAATTCAAGTTTTTAAATGCCAAAAAATATCTTTTTCAGCTGCTATTGTATTCCAGGCCAGACGTATCGCTGAGACAAATAAAGAGCTATCCAGGCTCCTCTCGAACAGATGTGTTGTGAATAACTCTAACACCATGGCGCCTGATCCACAATTGACAGAAGAGAGGAGGCGCAAATTGGCGAGAATGGAGGCTGTTCGGAAGTTGGAACAAAACCAGGATGACAAAGATATATCGTCTGCGGGAGATGTATGTAATTCAAGAAATTAAAAAAATAGATGATTGGCTAGTTAGGTATTCTGTGCGTTGTTCAATTTAAATTTTTTTAAAACTGATTTCAACGGTATATTCTCTGGTGGGTGTTAAGTATAAAATAAAAAGCATCATTGAATTTTAAACTTTTGAGTTGAAATTAGCTAACTTTAAAACTAAGTTTTGTTTTCTTTTTAAATAAGGCCTGGCAATTTATAAAATCATAAAATTTTTACAGTATAAGAAATTATTTGTTGGATAAAATTATTTTCATTGCAAGAAATTTTATAAATATTTAAATTGGTAAAGAATATTTTTTAAATAGTGTTTTTATTTAGTAAGTTAAGTGTTTGAAAACAGCAGCATTAATTTTTAATGGGGTTGTTTCACGGAGGATCTGGCAATATCTCTTTTTCTTGTTTTCCTGTCTCTCGAATTACTTTTTTTTTTGGTAATTTGGTTGGTAGACCTATATTCAGGTTAGTGTGCTTGGCCAGCCCACGAACCTGATTATCTTTACCATCCAACCAAAACAAAAGTAATTCGAGAGACAGGAAAACAAGACCGCGGAGCTATTGCCGAATCCTCTGTGAAACAACCCCATTAAAAAAATCACATATAAATTTTGTTTTATTTTCTTTTTCAAAACTAAGGCCAGGCAATTTATGAACAACACTAAGCCTTTTTCAGTTAAAAAATTATTTGTTGTGTAAAATTCTTTAACATTGCAAGAAATTTCTATAACATTGCAAAAATTATATAAAGACTATTTTAAAGAAATATTAGGATTGTAAAGTACTTAAAAAAACAGCATTAATTTTATTTAAAAAAATCTCATATTGCAAACTGGCAATTAAAATCTTAACTATTATAAATGTTTCAAATGTCATGTTATGCTTAAATTTGGTCACCAACTAGTGTTTTCAGCCTTATCTGGAACATAATTTATTTTAGGGCATGCAATTCTTCTTCAAAGAACGCCAGAAAGATTTACTAAGCATTCAGTCTTACATCGAGAAGAATAAGTCCGAAATCATCCAGTCTTTCCTGCATTCTTCAGTCACCTCGCACAAAACAATTTATCCCACAGTCGGAAGCAAGACATTCTTCGAGTTTGTGATCGAAAACCCTTTTCCAGAGGAAAAACAGATTGAAGTTGTGTGGAAGTGTCCAGACTTGTGGTGAGTTCATAGGATCATTGACAGGTCCGGATTTAGATTTTATGCGCCCCTAGGCCCGTGGTTTTTTTATCGCCCCCTCTTCACATCATCGTAAAGGAGGGAGAAATTTGACCTCAGAAAGGTCTTTGTGATGGTAATTTGTATTTTATTCTAATTCATTGTGAAGTAAAATTAATTGAATAAAATAAATAAGTACCCAAATTAAATAAATAACGCGCTGTAGATACACACTGACAGCCAAGCGAAAGATTCGCCTGTCCAGCGTCACCTATACGAGGAAGGGGAATGGGACTTTTATTCGTGAAGAGCATGTAGATGTAGACATGTATTGTAGTCTATAACATTTTATGGAAATTTTCTGACAAAAAAAAAATGCGGAATAATTTTGCGCCCCTCATCATGGTGCGCCCTAGGCCGGCCTATGTAAATCCAGCCCTGATCATTTTTTTGAAGTTATGTGTTATATTAATTAAAAATGTACGTTTTCGGGCAGATTATAAATTTTCGCCTGTAGGTACCATTGTCTGCACACAATATATTCAATGCACTGTTCTTATGGTCTGTTTTACAATATTATCACAAGATATAGTTATGAAATGTTATTTGGAACATCTTATATAATTGATAGATATTTATTTCTGTAATGTCCAAGAATCATGTATTGTAGTCTATTACACTACGTTTATACGAAATGGAAATTATTTTTCTTCTTAAAATATAATTTAAAATGCTAGACAGTATTATATGTAAAATTGCGCCCTAAAATTCGTCCATCATGGTGCGCCTTAGGCCCGGCTATTGGTAAATCTAGCCCTGATCATTGAAGTTTTGTTTTTATGTGCGTGTTATCAGGGGGGCCGGATTTAAAGTTGTGCCGCCTGTAGGCTACCCGTCCCTGTCCAAAAATCTCTGAAAGATAGCTGGTTAGTTGTAAAATAGGGTGGTATGTGCTGTTTAAAATTATCACAACGAATATAAAATTAGAAAAATAGGTTTATTTGAAATACAATATAATTAGAAAATCAGATATTTTCATTTTCTGATAACTGATCACATAAAATGGCCATGTTTGCTACTAAATATTAGTACTGCATATACGTTTACGGTTTACACATTAATGTAAATTATTTGTTTTCTTTCTTAAAAATATTAGTATCTTTATAATAATTTTTTATACCGAACGCCGCTTTAATTGGTGTAAAATTTGACGCCCCTAAAAATTCGCCGCTCTAGGCTATAGCCTATTTAGAAATCTGGCCCTGGTTGTTATAAAGTTTAAGGTGCTTGGTAGGTTTTTGTTTATTAGTTACGTTGTTTATTCTAGTATAGTTTAGTTTATCTTTATATATTAGTGCAGCTTATGTTTGTTTCGTCTATAGTAATTTGCATGCAAAAGGCTACAGGTTCGGGTGCGGGCATTGTCAAAATAACTGCCTATCTATAAACGATCTGTGCACTAAAAAAGTCTGACAAATAGTACTCTGTGTAGAGAGAGTGCACATTAAATATGCTCAAAAGTCCTGCATTCAACCTAATCTTTATAGTAATCTGTTTTTTAGCTTCCACACTACGTTTATAACGTAAAAAGTGGAAAGTATTATAATCTTTCAGTCCGTCTGTCCGTCACCCACTTTCATAGCCCACAGTGAGATACGTCAAAAAATTCAGCGCACCGAAATTAGAATACATTGAAAATTTCAGAGAAGAATTCGAAGTACTTCAATTATTTAAAAAACTGCAAAATTTAATGCTCATTTAAGAAGCATAAGAAGCCATTTTTATTAGAATTAAATCACCATTGCCATTCGCAACAATCGCTTGAGAAACTTTAATTCTTTTAGACAATAAATTCAAATAAATTTATTTTTGCGACATTGATCCGTTTGAAATGACGTCAAATATATTTTACTACGAGATTCTTTGTATGTTGATATGAAATGTTTTCATTCTATTTAAAAGCGAGGAATATTACATATTTATTCTTTGAAATATAAATTAATTTTTACAAACGATAATTAATAATTTTTGAATTTTCGAAATAAAATAAAAGAAACTAGCCAAATTTAGCATGCAAATATTTAATATAGAATTAATGCTGTGTTTGGCGCCTTTTTACCTGTTAAATACAACTGTTGTGTGGAAGTGGGTTAAGTGATAGATTCTGTTACAAACCTACTTGTTTATTTGTATAATTTGTAACAAAATTATTCCTTTTTTAATAATAAATAAGATTTTTTTCTCTATAGTAAGGTGAATAATTTTGTTTTGTTATACAATTGAAAGCGCTTGTTACTTTTTTTCTCTTGTTTGTTATGCAGTCCATTCTGTTTTAATATATCATTGCAGCTCATGTTTATATTTCTTAAAGTTATATATCTAGTTATACTGGTATCATTCATAATAAAAAAATTCCTTTTCTACTTGCACTTTTTGTTGTTGTTGTTACTAAACCTTCTTGACCTAGCAACAGCTATATCTTGTCCATAAGTGATGTATTCTAGCAAAGTCAATTACAAAAAGTGAAAATGATGTCTAAACCGAGACCCAGGCAGTCTATTAAATGCTTCGGGCTGGCATTAGATGAAACTTGTTCCAGGTTGGAAAAGTTTTACAGCCGGAGCTAAAAGTGCATTTTTAAAAAAGTTTCAGCAGTCAAACTATTCATACTTCTGGACTCCAATTATGACAAATCATTACAAATGAAAGAAACAATTTCCTTAAATATTTTAGCATAGTCGATGATTTAAAGATGTGGCAGGCCCTCAGAACATTGCATGGAATGTCGCAGAAAGTCGAACCTCTGCCTCTCAGCAATTCTAGTCAAGACATTCGGAGTCTTACTCTTCAACCTCAACAAAAGATTCATGTTCCGTTTACTTATGAATGTTCATCTCTTCAAAGCAGTCAACTGGAATTGTTTAAGGTGAGCATATGCATTTAACATTTGCTATTTCATGCTGAAATGCGGTGGATTCTAGGGCCGCCATTCATACAATAACAAATTATTCTTACTTCC
Organism: Oedothorax gibbosus; assembly: GCA_019343175.1. Classification (NCBI taxonomy): domain Eukaryota; kingdom Metazoa; phylum Arthropoda; class Arachnida; order Araneae; family Linyphiidae; genus Oedothorax; species Oedothorax gibbosus. Next base: position 1,762,757 of record CM033270.1, on the reverse strand, counting down.
CTTGAATTTGAGTGTAAAATACGAATTAGATCCCTGATTGGATTGGGGAAGGATATCACTCTTCAATGGATCCACTGCGATGTGCCTGGCGCATGCAGACAAACTTGCTAAAGAAGGCTGTTCTCTTGACCAACCCATAACATGTGCCCCGAAACATTAAACGAACCATTCGAGAACACGTTCATAAATCTAGACTTTGCAACTACAGGGATATTGCCTCCGGGAGGAAATGGTCTTCCTTCCTGGATAGGGGAAAATGTACCTCCTTGCCCAGAGCTATCGGTGTAGCTCTTTTTCAACTTGAGACTGGACATGATTTTCTTCAGGCCCACCTGTGCAGGGTTGGGTTGGCCTTGCGGACTCCCCGGATTGTGTTTATTGCACTTCCGCTCCTATGCTTGGTGAACATCTTCTCTCCTGTCCTGTCTTGCAGGATGTTGTTTCTTCGGATACTTTTGTGACTCTCCCACCTTCTGGGGCTATTTCTCATCTGTATTGGATTGCAAGGCGTCGTATGCCCGAGAGAGTGTAGACGGGCGTAATAAAAAATAAATAAAAAAATTCATGCTGAAAAAAAAAAAAGAATGTTTGGCAATAGTAAACCAATATACCTATATAAAATAATTTTTACTAAAAGTTGTTGTGATTTAGTGAAAGATCTTACAGTAGTACATGTATAGTTTATATTTTATAAATAATTTGCATATTTTTAGAATATCAAGTTTTAAAACTCTTAACTTTGGGGCGGGGGAGCCCAGTCGGTTAGGCATTCGCCTAGTTTGCGGATGGTCCTAGGTTCGAGTCCGGGCATCGCCAAAATAACTGCCGGCCTATAAACGGCCCATGCAGCCAAAAATGTCCGACGAATAATGCCCCGTGTAGAGGGAGTGCATGTTAAATATCCTTCAAAGTCCTAACGCTGCGTACGATGTCGCCCTTAACGGTTGCGTTGGGTGCCTACTCAGGTGTCGGCTCGTCACTTGACTGAGGTTCTAAAATACGAGGCCCGTCCCCAATAGCCCTCGTGTAGCTCTAGTGCGACGATAATTCAAACTAAACTAAACTAAAACTCTGACTCTAAAGTTTCTTGCTATTCTAATGCAAACATGAAGCTTATCCTGTTAAAGTTAATTCTGTGATGCATGATGTGCAGACAAGGGATGGCTTTGCAACTGAATTGGCTTCGTTTTGGGCTGTAGTATAGTGGACAATACATGGCTGTGTTGGCGATAGTTGATGTCAAATGTTGCTGTTCTTCTATAAGGCATAGTACCTTAATGGCATTTAGTGTCTGTGGAAATAAGATTTTTGTCGTCTATGTATTTCAAAACTTATTTACAAACAATTTTTCAACAGTGATTTGCCTGCCCAAATATAGCCACTCTCTCAAGGTTGGCGGCACTCTTACATACTTGTATGGAGTGCTAGTTAGTTCTCTTATTTAGGCTTGCTAGTGTACTATTTTGTGTTTGAAAAACTGCTCTTAAGACAAGAAATTTTTTTATTTAGGACAAACACAAACGTACAATTCAAAACGGTAGAATTCTGTAAGACTCCAACACAAAACGATGTTAAACAGTCACAATCTCAGCAAGTTCTGAAAAATCTTTCGCCAAGGCAACCACGAATTTTATACATTCTTAAATTCACTACAGTTCAATTATGAAAGTCAGTCATTACGAAAAATATTGTTTTTATGAGAAAGTCACTTCACTACACTAGTTAAACTCAAGATTTGGTTTATATTGTGTGGAGTGTATGTATGGTTATTTTTTTTTTAATATTCTTACCAATATTAGTTCCAATTAAAAGTGTAAAAATAATCCAATTTTCTCTCAATAAAATCATGTTGTTTTGACAGACAGCATCGGGGCATAACTTCAGCACTGATGTTTTATCTTCCATTCCTGCCCACAACACTATGGACTCTTGCTTCAAGGTAAAGATAAGAGAAAATATTAATAGCTTTTCTGAATTTCATTGGAATTTAACTTTTATTCATAACTTTTTTAACCATATATATTGCATAACACTTCATCATTTTCAGGTAAATTTGTTTAATGTTTAAAACTGGAAACTGCTTATTTGAAATTTTAAGATTTCTGCTGGACATTTTATTGGCTTGCTTTGCAAAAGTTAGTAAATTTGAACTAAGTCTGTGTCCTGACTACGACATCAAATGCAACAAAACTTGGCAACTTGGCAGAGTCAGCCAAGCAATTGCAATCGCTTGGCGCCCTTGGCGGTCGCCAAGCTTTGTTGCATTTGATGTCATAGTCAGGACACAGCCTAACAGCATTGACATTCCCAATATGTACGAAGCCACATGATTATCATGTATTTCCATTTAACTATAACGTATGGCTCAAAATAAGTAACTATTTTTTTTTCATTCCCCAGGTTCGATTCCTGACAGATGATCAAAAGCTTTTGGCCGTTCTAAATTTAAAAGTTCAGCCTCTGCCACCCAATGTTACCCACACATTCAAATTCCTGTCTATGGAACATTCTATGTTCCAGAAAAGTATACAAGTGAATGGAGGTAAATGGAGCTTATATTTTTCTTCTTACTGATCATTTTAGCTTCCACACTACGTTTATAACGTAAAAAGTGGAACGTATTATAATCGTTCAGTCTGTCTGTCCGTCACCCACTTTCATAGCCCAAACTACAAATGCTACAAACAAGTGTGATACGTCAAAAAATTCAGCGCATCAAAATTAGAATACATTGGAAATTTCAGAATAGAATTCGAATTTGAAGTACATACTTCAATTATTTAAAAAACTGCAACATTTAATGACCATTTTTATTAGAATTAAATCGCCATTGCCATTCACAACAATCGCTCGAGAAACTTTAATTCTTTTAGACAATAAATTAAAATAAATTTATTTTTGCGACATCGAACCGTTTGATATGACGTCAAATATATTTCACTACGAGATTCTTCGTATTTTGATATGAAATGATTTCATTCTATTTAAAATCGAGGAATATTACATATTTATTCTTTGAAATATTATATAAATTAATTTTTGCAAATGATAAGTAATAGTTATTGAATTTTCGAAATAAAATAAAAGGAACTAGCCAAATTTAGCATGTAAATGTTTAATATTGAATAGTTTACTTTTAATTACCTAATATAAAATATAAGGTTGAAAGTACTGGTATGGGGTCTAAAATAAAATATATATATATAGAATTTGTGTTTTCAACATGTTTTAGACGGTGCTGATTCTAAATAAAGCGGCTTTTGGACATTGGTCCATCTGTTTTTCTGTCTGAAACCACTCTACAGTTAAACTAAAAGAGCTACAGACTTTAAATTTGGTACACAAATTTGGACTACAAATTTGGTACACGAGTTCCTCTGTCTGATGTTAGTTAAACAAAAGCCATACTTTAAAGTGTTCTTCTGTAACTGTTCTTAAATAAGTTTAAAGAAAGATTAACTAAATAAACATAACAAAAATTCTTTTTCTTGAGTTAAACCATTCGCTAGAAATTCCAGTGTAAATTATCATTTAAATTTTTGGTATAAAAAGATAAATATCATAGTTCAAAATGATTTTTTAGATTAAAAAGTGAATTTAAGAGGGTTTTTTTATTCACAGATTTCAATGCCAATGCTAAATTCACTGTTAAATGTTTGCATCCTGAGGTGATTTGCAGTATTCAAGATGCCCAAAGTTTAGACGATAGAGTAACTGTTCATATAAAGGTATTTATTTCAGCTGATTTGTGCATATTTAAAATAATTAACTATTTATGTTTACTAATTATAAACTAGTATAACTGATATTTGATGTTTTTTTTAAAATAGGTTTTTTCTTTTGTGTAATAAATAGCTAATAAGCAATTGATTTTAACTAGTAAAAATACACTTTCACATGTTTGTATCAAAATTTGAATTCGCTTTTTTGAAACGGAGAGTTAAAATTTGATTATAAATGAATTGTTAAATGTAAAGTGAGGTTGTTTTAGAATTTTGGACTCGGATTTCTTTTAACATTGTAGTGAGTTGAGTTAAATTATCATCGCACCAGAGCTACACAAGTGCTATTACGACAGGCGTCTTTGGAAGGACAGTCAAGTGACGAGCCGACACCTGAATAGGCATCCAACACAACTTTTAGGAATGACATCATACCCAGTGTTGGAAATTTGGAGCATATTTAATGTGCATTCCTTCTACACTGGGTAGAGACGGAGAGTATTTGTCGGACTTTTTGGTAGCAGAGACTGTTTATAGGTTATTTATTTCGGCAATGCCCACGCACGAATCTAGGACCATTAGCATGCAAGGCATCCCCTTACCGACTCGGCTCTCCAGCTCATGAAATTTTTTAAAAAGAAGAATGTATAAAAATCTTTCTGAGAACTTGGCATTCTTGCCATTTTACATTTAGCAATTCAAATCATTTTAGCTTCCACATTACGTTTATAACATAAAAAGTGGAAAGTATTATTATAATCGTTCAGTCCGTCTGTCTGTCTGTCCATCACCCACTTTCATAGTCCAAACTACAATTGCCACGAACAAGTGTGATACGTCAAAACATTCAGCGCATCGAAATTAGAATACATTGAAAATTTCAGAAAAGAATTCAAATTCGAAGTATTTCAATTATTTAAAAAACTGCAAAATTGAATGCTCATTTAAAAAGCATAGGAAGCCATTTTTATTAGAATTTATTCGCCATTCGCAACAATTGCTCGAGAAACTTTAATTCTTTTAGACAATAAATTTAAATAAATTTATTTTTGCAACATCGATCAGTTTGAAATGACGTCAAATATATTTCACTACGAGATACTTTGTATGTTGATATGAAATATTTTCATTCTATTTAAAAGCGAGGAATGTTACATATTTATTCTTTGAAATATAAATAAATTTTTACAAACGATAAGTAATAATTATTGAATTTTCGAAATAAAATAAATGAAACTACCCAAATTTAGCATGTAAATGTTTAATATAGAATTAATGCTGTGTTTGGCGCTTTTTTACCTGTTAAACACAACTGTTGTGTGGAAGCGGGTTAAGTGACAGATTCTGTTACAAACCTACTTTTTTTACTTATAGGCCCCAACAAAATCTTCAGGTAAAAGTACCGAATTCTATGTCTTCATTTACAAAAACCAGATGGCGCCAGCTCAGACATGGAGCATAAGTGTTCGCCCACTCCAAAGGATAGACCTGTCATGTGTGGCTGGCCAAATGACCAGGTCTTCTCTGTTGGTCAGGTAGGAATGCATTGTTTTAATGGAAATGTTTCAAGGGCTGGTTAGCCCAGTCGGTTAGGCACGCTCGCCTAGCATGCGAAAGGTTAGCCCAGTCGGTTAAGCACGCTCGCCTAGCATGCGAAAGGTCCCAGGTTCGTGTCCGGGCATCGTCAAAATAACTGCCGACCTATAAACGGCCCGTGCAGCCAAAAAAATGTCCGACGAATAATACCCTGTGTAGAGGGAATGCACGTTAAAATACGCTCCAAAGTCCCAACGCTGCGTACAATGTCGCCCTTAACGGTTGCGTTGGCTGCCAACTCGGGTGTCGACTCGTCACTTGACTGTGGTTCTAAAATACGATGCCCGTCGCCAATAGCCCTCGTGTAGATCTAGTGCGACGATAATTCAAACTAAAACTAAAATGGAAATGTTGCAGATGATGTAAGCTCACGGTTTGTATACCTCCTGAATTTCCTAAAAAACTCCTAAATTTCTTATTTTTCGCCTAAGGACCCTTATAACTCCTGAAATTTGTCTCATCTCCTGGTATTTTTTTCCCTCTCCTAAAAAAAGTGACAACACCAATTGTTTTGCTCCTTTCTCTGCTGTTTTTCTCCCATACTTTATTCGGAATAAGTCTACTGTGCATGCACAGTAGAAAAATAGTGTTTCGATAATGTGATACTAGTTAATGTTCCACAATGCACCATACAACGCTTTAGAATTTTTTTTTCTTCTTTTCATCATTTGAAGTGCAGTGAAGTCACTAGATTAATGATAATAAACAAACATATTCAATTTTATTCCTCGTTACTTCCTGAATTTACATTGCTGCACTCCTGAAAAACTCCTGAATTTCATTATCATAGATAGAGTATGAACCCTCATGCACTCGTTTTCATTTTTCAGCGCCCTGTGATTTCATTGGTTGTTTCGGTTTCACTCTCAAAATGACCGTCATAGATAAAAAGAAACTTTTCTTTCTGTGCAAGCTTTTTTAGCAAATTATTTGAACAACCCACAGCACAGCAAGATGGCATTTAAAAAAAATAATAAATAAATTATTCTTTGAAGACTCTTTTTCGAATACCAGGACAAAAGTAATTCCAGATTTAAAAAAAAAAAATGAAAACAAGACCGCTGATGCTGTTGCCAATCACAAGGGGAAAGAACCCCATTTGTGTGCGTGTCTAATGAGGAACAAAGTTAAATTATTTATTGAAAATGAAAAAAAAAACATATTCGAACCCATTTCGAAAAGTGGGATTATAGAGCCCTCTAAGTCAGCTACATTTATCATATAAAAAAAAAACGTTCAACTTATTCAAAACATATAAAAAAATAATCAATACAGCAGGAGAAATGTGGCTTGGGAAGTTATTTTTTCCTTTGGATTAACACCAAGGCACTTTGGTTTGGAAACACACGTCCATTCCCCCTTAATATATGATTGCGTTTACCTATAGTCCCTGGACAAATTATTAGACCCACTGCAAGATTTCATGTATCAATCAATGATGAACAAAATACCTTTAGAAGGACAGGGCTGGGGAGCCCAGTCGGTTAGGCGTCCGCCTAGCATGCGAAAGGTCCCAGGTTCGGGTCCGGGCATCGCCAAAATAACTGACGACCTATAAACGGCCCGTGCAGCCAAAAATGTCCGACGAATAATACCCTGTGTAAGGGAGTGCACGTTAAATATCCTTCAACGTCCTAACGCTGCGTACGATGTCGCCCTTAACGGTTCCGCCGGGTGCCTATTCAGGTGTCGGCTCATCACTTGACTGTGGTTCTAAAATACGACGCCCGTCGCCAATAGCCCTCGTGTAGCTCTAGTGCGACGATAATTCAAACTAAAACTATACTCTAAAAGTGCCTATTTAAGTATTAGGCCTCCGTGTACTACATAACTTGATTCTCTGATATACAGTCCCTGGACCAATTATTAGACACACTGCAAGATTTCATGTATCAATCAATGATGAACAAAATACCTTTAGAAGGACATTTGTGTTCCTAAACTTAAGCTAGTGAATAGAAAATACTATGTGCTATACTTAATACATATATCGAAATCTTTTTTAGTGATATGGAATTATTTGGTATGTTTTCATCATTACTAAAAAAATACAGTGCGTCGAATAATTTGTCCAGGGACTGTATATGAAACTTTGAATTAATTAATATTTTCATTTTCCCAGGAAGCACCCATACCGCTAATTTGGTATGATGTTCCTGCAGCTTAAAAGGGTTACTCAAACCTTAGAGGGCTTTTCTGATGCGAAGTATTATTGCTTGAGATATTCTGAGGATGTGCTGTAAACCGATCAAACACTTTAAAAACAAGTTAATAGATTTGATTCAATTAAGAACTTGAATGTAAATAAAAATTAGTTTCTTACATCTGAAGAGACTAGAAGAAGAACCATTTAATCGACTGGGAATCTGCCCAGGTCTGCTTGGCGGCTAGTGGCTACCGAAAACCTGTTTCTCCCATGGTTCTTCTCTCGTGGTACCAGCGTGGGACTTGTGCCTCGGGATTGCCGGGGGAAAGGTACCAAGTGAGAAACTGGTGCCCTTACGCCAATTTAGTAAATGACTCGCTAGCGTCGCCAAAAAAGCCTATTACAGACAGATATTCTGTCAATGAAGGGGTTTTCCCCTTAACTCCTTATATGTCCTACCTTTTTAGGTTACACACTACGTTTATAACGTGAAAAGTGGAAGGTATTATAATCGTTCGGTCCGTCTGTCACCCACTTTCACAGAACGAACTGCAAGTCGCATAAACAAGAGGGATACGTCATTTTGAAGCAAAAAATAAGGCTAGATTACATCCCAAATTTCATTAAAAAATTTAAATTAGAAGTATATTTAAAATTTAAATAACTAAAAATTTAATCTACATTGAAATAACATGCAAATTCCATTTTCATTCAATATTTTCACTGTTGCCATTTCGTCAAACGTACGAGAAACTTTATTTAAAATAAAAATAAAACTCTTGAAATATATTTATATATGTTATATGATTCAGTTTGGATTGATGTCATATCACAATAGAGTTCTTTTGATGGTTCATTATATATGTATGAGGAAAGATGCATAGCGAATTCTAACTTTGAATAAAAAATATGCAAAAGTTCGCTTTTATTTTTAAAGCATCAATTTTACTTATTATTTATTCTTCTCTTTTTCGAAAGAAAATTAATGAACATGATAAATTGCATCATTATTCTTCAAATGTCAAACAAATTCAGCAATTGATAATGAGTAATTATTAATTTGTGAAAGAAGATAAATGAAAATAGTTAATTTTGGCGTTTAAAAGTTTGAATTAGAAATAAATTATTAGCTAAAGACCCTGCTTTGCGAATTTCTTTCTGAGGTGTATAAAAAGTATGTTTTTTGGTTGAGCACAAATATTGTGTGGAAGCGGTTTAAGTGACAGATTCTGTAACAAACCTACTTGTTAAATGTAACTTTTTCTTTCCCCAGAGGCACCCATGCCACCAACTTAGTTCGGTGTTCCTCCAGCTCCAAAGAGCTGCTCCTCCACCCTTCCGAGCCCTTTGTTCTCTCGCCATTTGCAGTTCAGGAGCTATCGATGAATGCCCGGTGTCTCATGCCTGGCACCAAGTGAGTGGGATTCTATTCCAAACTGGTCTTATTCGTTTACCTTAACCTGTTAACGATGACTTTGTTGTTATTGATACTAATGCCACTTGGGAAACCCAAGCTCTTCCCGCGGGGCAGGAAAGGATTAAGGCAAATGGGTGCGGTTCCTGAGGAGATATGCCCGTGTAGAGACTACACGGCAATAATCCGTCTTGACATCGTGCTGACAGATGCTGCCATCTATCGCCACCTCCACAATTTAGACAGGTCCCTGAAGGGGAGGGAAATAGTCTCCAGGGACCTGTACCCATGGGAAACTGCGTCATGATTGCCCACGGGACTTTCGGACCCACAGAATTTAACGAGCACATACTCCGCATATACTCGGTCTTCAGTGGTATAGGGACTCGAGCATGGGACCTTCCCATTCCGAGAGCAAGGCCTTAACCACTAGGCTATCCGCCGCCCCACGATGACTGTGAATACCATTAATGTGTTAGTTTCCAAAAATATCATCAACACCTTCCAAATAAAAACTTTTTATAACATTCATTCTTCGTGTAACTAAATTTATTCTACAGAAATTGTTCAGGACTATGGTCCATGAATCCCCCAATGTATCATGCCTGGCACTGACTGGGATGATTCTATTCCAAACCATTCTTAGTCATTTACCTCAACATATTAACTGCGCCTTTGTAAATGTCATTAACATGCTTATTTCCACCTAATGAAAATTATAACTTTGATTTTTTTAAAAATTCATTTTTAATGTAACTTAATTCATCTTATACTAATTGTAAAGGACTATGGTCTTCATCATCCTTATATTTTGTTTATTTAGATAAAATTAAGCAGAAATCTTATTTCAACATAGCACATTTTCTTGCAAATCGTCTTGATTGGATTATAAGAAAAAGAGGTCGTGGATAGCCTAGTGGTTAAGGCATCGTTCTCGGAATCGGAAGGTCCCGCGATCGAGTCCCGATACCACTAAAGACCCACCGAGTATATGCGTAGTACTTGCTCGTTAAATCTGTGGGTCCGAAAGTCCTGTGGGCGGTCATGGCGCAGTTTCCCACGGGTACAGGTCCCTGGAGACTATGTACCCTTCAGGGACATGTCTAAATTGCGGAGGTGGGGATAGATGGCAGCATCTTCAGCACGATGCCAAGTCGGAGATTCCTGCCGTGTATAGACTCTACACGGGCATCTCTCCTCAGGAACCACACTCATTTGCCTTAATCCTTTCCCGCTCCGCGGGAAGAGCTTGGGTTACCCCAAGTGGCATTAGTAACAACAACAATGCAACAACATAAGAAAAAGAGTTATTTAGAAGCTTAGTAATCTTATACATTTTTACAATCAAAAATGAGTTTATATGCTAATTGTTGCTCAACAGTTTTACTGATTATCTGACCATCCTTGAAATAGTCGATAACAAATGTTACATATCTTGCTTTTTCAGATATTTTCAAATAACGATGGTCAATCAATCCCTTGATCAGATTCTCCAATCGTGGCTCCTGGTCCTTTCTTGTCAAAAGCCATCTGTCACCAAAGCATTCCAAGTGCACCTGTCAGTTGGGAAGGAGACGGCTAAGGTATGTGAATTTTTTTAAGCAAACTGTTTCAATATTTTTGCATTGTGTAAAGGTTTTAATGCACAGTAGCAATAGTTGAATTGTAATCATAGAATCGGCTGACAGTGTCACTGGCTAGAACTAAATTAACTGTGACAAAAGTATTATGTCTTTAAATTGGAAGCCAATAAGAAATACTTATGACTTTTTACTATATGTTTTGTTTTCCACTGTTGTAATTTACCTAACAATACAGGGTGTCTGTAAAAGAATGTCCGAGTTTTAATGGTATATTACAGGAGTTTATTTTATACTAAATATAACAAATCATACATGACATTGAAGGAAAACTAACCTAGTTTTTCCTATAAGTGCTCAATGTGTGATAAGGCACACATCTAAATGAAAATGCAATTCTTCCCATACTGTCTGCAGCAAGTCCGGAGTAATGGAAGTAACAGCCTGTGCAATTCTACCTTTCAAGGTTGGTAAATTGTGGGGTAGGGGTGGAACGTAGACCCGATCTTTTACGAATCCTCAAAGGAAGAAATCACAAGCATGATGAAAAACTCAGGACAAAGCAACTCAGACATTCTTTTACGGACACCCTGTATTGTTTATAAATAGAGCATTTAGTAGTATGTATTTTGTATGATGTTCCTGACTATAATCCATGTACTAACCTTTGTTACTAAATGATTATATGTGTTCATTTTTAAAAGTTCTGTTATACCAAAGAGAAGCATAAAAATGGGTTATGATAACTTGTGTGATAGAAACAATGCATAAATCAAAATTAGGATACAAACCCAAAAGCTTGTGTTGCTTTGAAGTAAAAAAGCTGGATTCTCTACCTTGACTCTCTAACAAATCATAACTGTATTTTTAGCCTACTTTTTTGTTTTTTAATACAAAAGAATTTAAGAAAGGAAAGTAGGTATTGACGCTACAGGATTTTCGTTTGGTTGTACCTCTCTTTCATCTTTTGTTCTAAGAATCAAATTTTCCATTTTTTTTTTAAAATTGATATCAGGGATCTATTTTTGTTTGTCTATACAGTACCTCCTTACAACTTCCATTCTAATCTTTCGATTTTCAAAAAAATCTTCTTTGTTCGAAAGATTACGACATCAAAGTTGTATTTCCCATACTTTTTTGTCTGCCTTTCCGTACTATACAAATTTCTGTGAGCATTTAAATATCAGGTACAAGATAGTAGGCAATTTTGGTTATTTCTGAACTTTTTATTTTCCCCACTATCTAGCGTATCACCTACGTCAATCCCTACCCTAGCGACCGATCCTTCACACTTCACTGCACCCACCCCGAACTTCTTCAGCTGCGGGAGCACAGCATATTGGTTGCGGCTGGTGGCAGCTGCATCCTTGGCCTGTATTTTGTGCCCCAGGAATATGCCAGAACCGAGACAGTGTTCCTGTACCTGAATGATTCTGTGACGGACACGACAAAAGAGGCATACTGTGTCAGAGTGGTCTGCCAGTAAAGGTATTTTTTATAAATGCCTTTTGTTGAAGATTACACATAGCCGATGATGACCTAGACTGAATTAGAAATAGTTACTATGTGGACAAATGCAAGTTGTTGCTGATCCATTTATAGGTTCTAAGAACTTTCAAGGATTGTGAAAGTGTGCACACTCAGAACTCCTTCAGCTACGGGAGAACAGCATATCAGGTATTTCTCTACTACTTTTGTGTAACGACGATGACCTATTGACTGACTTAGAAATAGTTACTATGTGGACGAATGCTAGTCGTTGCTCCTCCATACATAGGTTCTAAGAATTTTTAATCAATGCAAGAGTGTTGACACTCATAATTTCTTCAGTTGCGGGAGCATGACATACCAGTTGAGGGTGGAGCCAGCTGCATCCTTGGACATTTCATGTCAAAGGAGTGCATTAATATACCTGAAAGATGCTATCACAGATAAGACGAAGAAAGAATTCTGTGCTCAAGAGGTCTGTCAGTGAAGATAAATAACTAAACTTAATTCTGAGGTCTAGTGGGTGAGTGGTAACGTTTTACAGTACTATTCCATAGGTCCAGGATTATTGAAAAAGGTTTCATCCAGCCTTTTTAGTTGTATCGATAAAATAACAACCAAAGTTACTTGGGAACTAAATAATGTTTTTTACCCCATCATTATGACCAAGTGACCAGGGGATCGGCACATATGCTGCAACGCACAACCATTGTTTGTGGTATTGTAAACATTAATTGGCACAAGTCATGATGGTGTGTAATGCCACTGATTTTGAAAATTTTACACTCGGACAACAATAACCAAATAAGTGATAAAATCGTCACCAAGATGGCAAGAGGTTATTTTTTTTTCACGCAAAGGCTGGGGTTCCGCGTGAGGCTGACCACCTTACCATATGCCTAGAACCCCAGAGCCCTAGGTCACGAAAGCTGAAATGGGCACGGCAGAACCTGGCCCAGTAATGGGCTGTTGCGCAGAGGAGTTCAGTTTTTTTAGCGTATAAAATATATGAAAATAATACTCTTAAAATTCATGCAACTTATTTTGTTGGCGCAACCCAAATTATTGTTAAAATAGCCACACAGAAGGGTTTTAATGGAGCAGTCAAAAATTCAGTCATGGAATCATACAATGCGGTTCTTTTTGAGTACTAAAATTTAAATTGTACTCCAACATATTCTACCACACAAGAATATTGCGAAAACCATTAAGTTGTTGTGAAACCCTTTCATTAAAAAAAAATTTAGGTACTATACTTGCGGTTTCTTTTTCTTAAAGATATTTTTTATACAAAAGAAAATAAAAGAGCCTTACTGTAGATAGGTGATCTATATGCCAATAAAGCTGTAATGGAACAGCTATAGTTAAACTCATAGTTTCCTTGCACAGAAGCCACGACTATGGGCGGAGCTATAAAACGCGCGGAGCAATCAGATGAAGAGAAAATTTCCTCCGTTTTATTTTGTCTTTATCTGATTGCTCCGCGCGTTTTATAGCTCCGCCCATGGTCGTGGCTTCTGTGCAAGGAAACTATGAGTTTAACTATAGCGTATTATGGCCGGATTGCTATTTGGCGACTTTGACTTTCGTGAAAAAGTAAACACAGGGTTGCTATAGCAACAAGCTTGATGCAAACATCTATTGAGTTGAACTGGAATGTTTACCAATTTAAGTACGTTTTTGCTACTTGGCTATAAAAGGAAAGTCGCCGAATCGAGACCGGCCATAATATGCTAGCAGTACCGTATATAATTTTAATATATTGAATTTATATACTGCCGTAATTATATATACAATAATGTGTTAAATACTAGATAAGCTTTATTTTGTCAAGATATATTTTGTAATACTAGTCAGTCAAGACCAAAAATGCACACATGTAATCGGTTTGCCAATAAAGATTTTAATTTTATTCGAGCTCATCAATACTTAAATTTGTTTCGATCAACAGTTAGTTTGATATACGTTTAGCTTCCTTTAGTTTCAGCATTTTTTTTAAAAATAGCCCTTAAGTAAAATCGGGCAACACAATGATGATGATGATGCCGTGTCCATGGATAAAAATTATATGGGACCAAAGGTCTCATAGATTGCTTCAGCGATCTGCAGACAGTGATCCTCATAAAGGTCTTCGTAGGGCGAGTTGGTGATTTGCTGCAATTTTGCCAGGATGGCTGGACAAGAGAAAATATGTTTTGGATCCAGTTTCTGCAGCTGGAGTATTTCCTAGTTCCATCATTTTGGATTTCCATCCCTTTGAAGTGGCCTGTCCTTAATCTAGTTAGGGTGGTCGCTTGCAACACAATAATTTGAATTTAAAAGTTACATCTTTCAAAAACTTAAACTTTGAGAGGCATAAGAAAATATTAAAATGTTAGCATTTTACTCTTTCGAAAAAAAAACCCTTTAAACGTTGGGATATGATAAAAAAAAGACTAATTACAGTAATCTTTCCTTATATACAGTTATGAATAGCTAACAAAATCGCGGGTTTTTTGGCATGAAAAAAAGTTTTGTATTTGGAAACAAGCTCTTCCTTTCCCAATCGAAATTTTAGCCTTGAAGGTTTAAGGATTTTTAATATAGTTATTAAGCGCAAATCAATTACATTAATAGAAATTTTTCTATTTGAGATCGCATGCAAAAAAATCCTTCAATTGAGGAATTTGTTATGATATCATAAACATTACCATTCAATAAGTGTGCAAGAATTAACTTTAAGGGGGAATGGGCGCGCTGGAACGGGGGGTGTCCAAACTCAAGTGCCTAGTGTTAATCTCAATGGCGAAAAAATATTTTCTCTGCCACATTTCTCCGGCTGTATTGAATATTTTTACAAACGGTTTTTTTTAATGATAAATGTAGATAACTAACAGGTCTCTATCTTCCCACTTTTTGAAATTGTTTCGAATATTTTGTGTAAAATTATTTATTGAAAATTAAAAAATATATATTCGAACCCATTTCAAAAAGTGGGAAAGTCGGGACCTGTAAGTCAGTTACATTTATCACATAAAAAAATCTGCTTGTAAAAATATTCAATACAGCCGGAGAAACGTGGCAGAGAAAATATTTTTTTCGCCATAGGATTAACACTGATGCACTTTGCTTTGGAGACCCCCACTCCAGCGCGCCCATTCCCCCTTAAGAAATCTTGGTTGTAAAAAAAAGTAGTAGTTGAGACATCTTAACATGACTTACTCCTTTCTTTTTAAAATATAAGAACTACCTCACTAAAAAAAGTTGTTTAGTCGATTGGTCGCCATTTCGCTTCCTTGTCCTGCTTCCAACACACATAATTAAAGAAAACTCGATGACTGTAATTATAACTGTATTTCAGTTTAAACAATCATCGCCAGGTAGAAGAAGAAAAAAAAAATCGCCAACAAATCACTCCTGTTGTTGTTGTTACTAATGCCACTTTTGAAACCCAAGCTCTTCCCGCGGAGCGGGCAAGGATTAAGGGAAATGGGTTCGGTTCCTGAGGAGAGATGCCCGTGTAGAGACAACACGACAGGAATCCGTCTTGGCATCGTGCTGACAGATGCTGCCATCTATCGCCACCTCCGCAATTTAGACATGTCCCTGAAGGGGAGGGAAATAGTCTCCAGGGACCTGTACCCGTGGGAAACTGCATCATGACTGCCCACTGGACTTTCGGACCCACAGATTTATCGAGCACGTACTCCGCATATACTCAGTGGTCTTCAGTGGTATCGGGACTCGATCGCGGGACCTTTCGATTCCGAGAACGAGGCCTTAACCACTAGGCTATCCACGGCCACAAATCACTCCTATTCACCATATAACAAACAAGCTCTGAAACAACAAACAAAAGCTCTGCATTGCAAAATCGAAATTTTAGCATTAAAAGTGTTAGTATTTTTAATATAGCAAAACGCAATTACATTAATCGAAAATTTCCTATATTTGAGATCCTCTTGCAAAAAAATCATTTAATTGACGAATTTATTAAGAAGTCATAGTTTAGTTATCGTCGCACTAGAGCTACACGAGGCCTATTGGCGACGGGCGTCGTATTTTAGAACCACAGTCAAGTGACGAGCCGACACCTGAGTTGGCACCCAACGCAACCGTTAAGGGCGACATCGTACGCAGCGTTTTGACTTTGGAGCGTATTTTAACGTGTACTCCCTCTACACGGGGTATTATTAGTCGGTCATTTTTGGCTGCACGAGCCTTTTATAGGTCGGCAGTTATTTTGGCGATGCCCGGACCCGAACCTGGGACCTTTCGCATGTTAGGCGAGCGTCTAACCGACTGGGCTCCCCAGCCCCGAGAAGTCATAAGCATTGCCATTCAATAAGTGAGCAAAAATTAACTATAAGAAATATTGGTTGTAAAAAACTGGTGGTTCAGACCTCTTCACCTTAATTTACACCTTTTTTTTTAATATACACTCTTAAAACCAAAGAGTGAAATTCACTCCTATAGGAGAAGTGCATTTTCGGCACCGGAAAGGAGTGGAAATTAACTCAGACTGAGTTAAAACCGCTCGTTTTAAGAGTGTAGGACGCAGATTGTTTTCTTTTATTTCTTTTACCCACTCCGAAAAAGAGTGAAATTCACTCTCCTATTGGGGAAGTGCATTTTCGGCACCGGAAAGGAGTGGACATTAACTCAGACTGAGTTAAAACCGCTCGTTTTAAGAGTGTAGGACGCAGATTGTTTTCTTTTATTTCTTTTACCCACTCCGAAAAGAGTGAAATCCACTCCTATAGGAGAAGTGCATTTCGGCACCGGAAAGGAGTGAAATTAACTCAGACTGAGTTAAAACCGCTCGTTTTAAGAGTGTAGGACGCAGATTGTTTTCTTTTATTCTTTTACCCACTCCGAAAAGAGTGAAATTCACTCTCCTATTGGGGAAGTGCATTTTCGGCTCCGGAAAGGAGTGGACATTAACTCAGACTGAGTTAAAACCGCTCGTTTGTTTTAAGAGTGTAAGAACTACCACATTAAAAAAAGGTATTATAGCTCAGTCGATCGGTCGCCATTTCGTTCGTGCTTCCTTGTCCTGCTTCCAACACACATAATTAAAAGAAAACTCGATGATTGTAATTATAACTTTGTATTTCAGTTTAAACAATCATCACCAGGTAGAAGAAGAAGAAAAAAAATCGCCAACAAATCTGTCAACAAATCACTCCTCCTGTGCACCATATAGCCTCGGGCCCGGCTTTTTTTGAATGAGACTTTATCCCATGGCCGCCAATTAACATAAGCGGGTTAATGGCTTTTGGAACGTTGGGCAAGAGGGATGGAACGAGCTGTATTACTTACCAGTTACTTGAAGGTAATTAACAGTTTTGCCACTTTTGCGGGGAATACAGTCCCTGGACAAATTATTAGACGCACTGTGACCCGTAGGGATACATGACCCAATGCCCTTTCTCAGCATTGGAAAAGTTTTATAAGTTGAAAGTGGCATCACTTCTTTCCTTTCAGTCAGCCGACCACATGGTGAAAAAATCCAACTTAATCATTGCGTATATGTTTAGCTATACGAAGAATAGTCGAAACACCCGAAATCTTGCAGTGCCTAATAATCTGTCCAGGGACTGTAAGTAGGAAAGGCGTTAGCTCTTCAACCAGAAATAAGGTTTATAAGCGGGTCTCTGACCAAGCACACAAACCTGAATATATATGTCTACCAACCAACCAACTAGAAATCCAGACCAGAAGGAGAGCCGGCCTTGTTCTGTATTCAGTCCCCACCTTAGTTTTAAAAGTTGTGTTGGGTGCCTACTTAGGTGTTGGCACTTGATTGTGGTTCTAAATTCCGACGCCAATAGCCCTCGCGTAGCTCAAGTGCGACAGTGCCGGATTTAAAGTCCCAGGGTCCCTCCCTAGGCACTTGACATTTGGGGCCCCCCACCATCTCGAAGCTATTTTGGAAATTTAGCAAATTAAATACACTATTTACAGAACATATAAATTTTAATCGATTTTAATAAACATAAGAATAATATGTTACTACTACTAGAGTTATTCTATAAAATTTATAAAATCACACGGCGAACTTTCTTCTGTGCAAAAGAACGAATGACGTCATCCTAGCCAATTGACTGCATTATTTCTGACTATGTACATTACTGAGAGTGAGTTGAGCCTGTTCTCTCCTATGTTAGATCTTAAATGATTCTTTACTCTCTTTAGCGCTGAAAGCGATCGTTTTGCGAGCAGTTTGACGCTGGTGTACACAACAATTGGCGATTTTCATTTTTTTTGTGTGGCGATTTTATCTTTTTAAGGGCCCCCTTCCTGACTGGGCCCCTAGGCCCGGGCCTTGTAGGCCTAGGCCGAAATCCGGTACTGGGTGCGATGATAATTCAACCTAACCTACAATGGTTCTGGATTAGCCATCCTATACACAGATCGGACAAGGATCCCAGTCGGTAAGGCGCTTGACTTGCATATGAAAGATCCAGGCTCGGGCATTGAAGAAATAACTGCCGACCTATAAACGCTCTGATCAGCTAAAAAGTCCGACGAAGTTGAAGGATGTACTTTAAATATGCTAAATAATTATGTATCCCGTCGCCAATAACCCTGGTGTAGATCTAGTGCGACGGTTATTCAACCTACCCTATCCTCGCCTTGGCCATCCTATAAACGAATAGTGCTAGTGGGGGAAAAAAATCCCGTCAGTAAAAAGCAGCAATTATATGGGACTGGTGCCCATGAAATATGCCGTTTTCCAAGGTCCTCACGCCGCGTACGATGACGCTATAAGATTTTTTTGGGGTGCCAGCTCAGGTGTCGGGAGGCTGGGGAACTTCCCAGGTTCCCCGTGTAGAGGGAGTGCACCTTAAATATGCTCCAAAGTCTCGACTGGTAAACGATGTCGTCCTTAAAAGTTGCGTTGGGTGTCCATCACTCAATCACTTGACTTCTAAATGACTTCCTAAATTAGGACGCATAGTCGGCAATAGCCCTCATGTGGCTCTAGTACGAATGAAACTCAACCAAAACTCCAAAAAACTAATTCTCTAAAATAACCGACTCTTTCTACAGTCTTCATTTCCATTACATCCATTGCCAAGAAGCCCATACTACAGTGGTAATTGTCTCAGTGAGGCAACGAACCCCACGGGGGGGAAACCAAATACGGCGCCTTCCGAGCACCATTACCATACAGTTAAGAAGAAGATGGAGATGTTTGGCGAGAAACAAAGTGAAGCCGTCAGAAAGTCGCCAAGCAACTCTATTAAGCCCAAACAAACCGCTTACTCAATGTAGTTGGTTAGTAGACATATATTTTCAGGCTTGTGTGCTTGGTCAGAGACCCGCTTATAAACCTTCGTCAAGTAAGACAGACACAACACACACATACGTGACAGAGACAGATGCTGCCATCTATCGCCACCTCCGCAAATTAGACATGTCCCTGAAAGAGAGTGAAATAATCTCCAGGGACCTGTACCCGTGGGAAACTGCGCAATGACCGGCCACAGGACTTTCGGACCCAACAGATTTAACGAGCACCGTACTCCGCATATATTCGGTGGGTCTTCAGTGGTGCCGGGACTCGATCGCGGGACCTTCCGATCTCGAGACCGAGACACTGACCACTAGGATCCCCACAGCCCCCTTACTCAATGTAGTTCATGTATTGAGCTAGAAGAAACGTGGAGTGAGGTGTGTGATTTACTGAACAGGGCAGCAAACGAGCCGGTTCAATTACGAAACGCAGAGGAATACACGACACTGCAGCAGAAACGAACCCGGGCAGAAAACCTAGAAACTTGCCTATTTCGCTATTGGGTTCGTCTTCGCTGGTTCTTAGTTTGTGATCCACATGGTTATTTCTTAAAAAAGTTGGAAGAAAGTTAATTTCTTTCGAACTAAAAATGTTAAAATACATTTAGGAGCCCAAGTCAATGTGATAGAGGGGTAGGGGTCTCATACAAGCATTGCATACAAGTGTAGGGAAAATAGTCCTTTTCTGCCTTGTTCGCTCAAAAGGGTGTGAGTGGGTTTTCGGCTCCCTGACACCTCACTCCAGTTTCCCTTCTAGCTCAATGAGTTCATGGTAATGTAATCGTTTCTGGGCTGCATATTTCTAGCCTAGTTCAGGAGCTTTAACACAGTCAATTACGCCTCGTATTTAGAACCCTGGTCAAGTGACGAGGTCGACACCTGAGCGGGCACCCAACGGAACTTCGAGCGACATCGTACGCTAACGCCGTCGGGACTTTGGACTCCACAGATTTAACGAGCACGTCTGTCCCTGTGTACTCGGACCCATCCGTGATGAGGATTTTCTACTATTTCCAGCACAGATCCGATTTATAGGATGACTGGCAGTAAGTGGGATTCGAACCCCGCACTCCTGAGAAGGCTGAACCTCTAGGCTGATGCCTTAACCACTCGGCCACGGACGGGCCCTAGCTCAATGAGTTCATGGTAATGTAATCGTTTCTGGGCTGCATATTTCTAGCCTAGTTCAGGAGCTTTAACACAGTCAATTACGCCTAGTAATTTAGAACCTTGGTCAAGTGACGCGTTCATGGTGAAACGTATCATTTCACTCCTTAAAAAGCGTTACTTAAAAATCAAGCAATGAATATTTGTGCAGTTGTAGGCTGTAGCACTAGATCTGAATTTATACGACAGAGAAGAAATTTCCTTCATAAGTAAGAAAAATGCGTTGTAATTATACACTGCTCAAAACAATTAGGGGGGGTCAAATAGGTTTTGTTTAAAAACTTTTTTTAATAAAATTTTAAAAATTCCAAAATATGAAAATTTTTATGTTTGTGAAATTTGATATAACTTGAAATTTTATTACTCAAAACACTTTATTTTTGATTTACACTTTTCTTTGAGTTCATTTTATAAATTGTCTTCGTGTTTTTTTATTAAATTGAATTGAATTTTTAAAAAAAAAAAATATTTAGTTTGAAATCTACATAAAACTCATAGTATGCCAAGCAAAAAAATATAAATAAAAAAAACTAAAACCAATAACAACAATTCCCGAAGACAAATTAAAGATATATGTTTGAAAAATATGTGTGGAAAATTTTAACACTCTATGTGAAGTAGATTTTGAGTTATATCAATTTAAAGTCGGAAAATCATCGAAAACACGATCAAGGAGAAAAACAGCTTTGAAGTAAGGTGTGGCTCGCGTCCAACACAGATGTCATAACACAAGAAACTAAATATCTCACGTTCTACTGCAGATATAAATAAAATTTTGTTTCAAATTATTTGAAAATAATTGTATTATTTTTTTTAAGATAATAATAATTTTTTGATTTTTGAAGATTTTGTGTCCCGGACCCCCTTAAACCCTTTCACCCCCAATGATTCCATTTGGTATCATCAGCTTCCGATTTTTTTTTTTCTCACTAAGTTAAGCTCGTACTTATTTATCGTTAGATATGAGAATCATGTATTTTTAAGAATTAAATAAGGCTTGTTTTTATTAAATGAAAATATGAAAAAAATGGTAAAATAAAATTCACTCCCAAAAAATTTAATGAAATAAATTGACCCTAAATTCTTCACGCTTGCATTCTTAGATGTTTAAGATTGATTGTACCTATTTTTACAAATAAATTTTGGAAAAAAATTATTGTTATAATTTATTCAAAAGTTATGATTCCCAATATTTCCCCCCTTAAATTTTAGTTTAAAAAATTAAGATTTTTTTTCTCTGTTTTTTACCATTTCATTCTGGATGCATAATGAATCTATTTCACAAATTTTAGATTTTTATAATAAAGAATAAGAAGTTGGAACTGAAAGGGTAAACAAAAGTAGCAGTGCTCCTAATGTTGGCAGAGTTTTAGAGAGTCAAAATCGCTGTCATATAGTAAGCTGATGTACTCAAACTTCTCTGTAGAATAGCGCCAAATTCTTCGCCAGAGAGTTTGTTTAGGCTTACTACAAGAGCGATCGATGTCTTCACTTGGCAAACCGGCCTTTGTATTGGTTTGTGCCCGTCACCATCTCTAACTTCTTCTTACCTCTCTGACTATTACGCAAATGAGATCTCCCAGGGCCCCGAGGGGAACCACATAGTAAACATATTATATAAATAGGGCTCTTTCAACGTAAATGATTTTCTTCTGGAATTGTTTTTATTTATGATTGAAGAATTGTTTTAATGGGAGTATAGAGTTTGAATAATTATAGTCTTGGTATTTCAGCGGGAGCTCACATTTTTTTTGTTGTTGATAGTCTTAGGGCGTATCAGTCAGTACGGAGTTGAGTTGAATTGAGGTCGCACTAGAGCTACACGATAGCGTCGACGGGCGTCTAATTTAGAATCACAAGTGACGAGCAGGATTAGGCTCCCAACACATTTTTAAGGCTTCATACTTGGACGTATCCTAGGAATAGGGTATAGGTATAGGGTGATCTAAAACTCTTTTAAGGATATTATAATTTACCGGGTATATTTTCTTTTGTATCTCCCTGTATATGGAAGATCAACGCTGATGAGTTGTGTAAGTTTGGCAAAAAAGTAGTTTCATTCTCCCATATTTTACTTTTATTTTTTAGCTCCTACTGGATACAAACAAAAAAAGAATGGAAAAACAAGCTTTTTCTTCAAGATTTTGCATATAATACGACTCTCACGATTTCTTTTGTGAAATGTTCGTAAGAATCACAAAAAAACAACTTTAATTTTGACGTAAGGAAAAAAAGTAACAATTGAATTTCTTATTCATATAGGACTTGTGACATACACTGCGTGCATATGTCATTTCTAATGCGTCCAACAACGTTTACGTATCCTCGGTGGTTTTTGGCCTACAGTCCCTGGACAAATTATTAGACGCACTGCAAGATGTCATGTAAAATATTGATTACCGGGTGATATTGTACTGTTTTATTATTTTAAATTGATTTGTTTTTTATTTTTATATTATTCAATCAATTACCGTTTATTTGACATAAATAAAACAGCATTCATTTAGAAAAGCATAAGTTTATTAAGTTTTAAAGAAAAGTGAAATGAATGTTAGTAAAAGTCAATATTTAGTTGAGCCACCTTTAGCCGCTATCAAAGCTTTAATTCTGCGCGGCATGCAATCAATGCACGACTGTACTGTCTCCTGCATTTGAGGATGATGATTCAACACATAAACAATATTATAATAAATAATTAATATAAATTAATCTTAATCATAATTATCTTAAAATAAATACAAATATGCAGTCTACAAGAATTCTTTTAAATAAAAATCAATAATATTGTAGTTTAAATGTACCATTATTGCATAAAAACTCTTAAGAAACATAAAATTACTAAAAAAATACTGTGCGTCTAATAATTTGTCCAGGGACTGTATGACACTGGTTAATAATGGTTGTCATTAAGTATTTTTCGAAGACATTGTTAATGCATCCAGTATAAGCCATATGTTCTAAGGTACAACAACCCTTTCAATCCTAACTTATTATTTTTTTTATTCTAAAAATCTAAATTTTTGAAATAGACTCATTATGCATCCAGAATGAAATGGTGAAAAGCAGGAGGATTTTTTTTTTAAAAATTTGTTAACTACAATTTTAAGGAAAAAAAATTTGAATCACTCACTTTTGAGAGATAAATTATAACAAATTTTTCGAAAATTTATTTGTTAAAAATAGTTTTAAAATAATAAATTTTTAGGGCCAATTTATTTATTAAAATTGTTTCAGAGTGAATTTTATTTTTACCATGTTTTTCGTGTTTTCATTTAGCTACAACAAACATCATTTAATTCTTCAAAAGACATGATTAGTGAGAAAAAAAAATCGCAAGTTTGATGATTCCAAATGGAATCATTGGGAGTGAAAGGATTAAGTAAGAACTTCAACGATATCATTTTTGCTTTCAATTATCTAATCTATAATAATAAAAATGAAGTTTTGTGTGTATATGTCTCTTATAGACTCATAAACTAGACATTTGTTTGACTCGTAACCAGGCGCATATGTGTAGTTAATAGTTAAGTTACAGATTTTGAACTATCAGAGCTCAAAATGTTCTATTTTTAGAGAAAATTCACATATTCTGAAAAAAAATACACTACTTTCGCTCAAATCCGATCATTTTATTCACTTTCGTGATGCCATTCGGCAGAAGAAATTAAATAAAACTTTTAGGAAAATAATTAAAATTAAAAATGTTTACTTTATTATGTTGCCAATACCTTATGAAACTAAATTCATTATTTGAAAAATAATTGACATGTTTCAAGTGACGTAATTCCGTTTTGTCTCCATTCCATTATTTTATTGTGGGTTTAGGTAAAGATTTTTTCATGGATGGTTCTGTTGTTTGCAGATATGCATATCATATTAAAGCTATTTCCGTGAATTATAACTATGATGGATGTTCAAAGCTAACGTACTAGAGCTGCATATTAGGGTTTAACGTTTTCATTATTTCGCCAAATACGTTGCCGAACTCGCCAAATTCTTACCTAAACGCGCCATATGAGCCATTTTTTTTTAAATTTATAATGTTGGTTGATTGTTCGAAGGTCGTCGTGCTAGAGCTTTATAATAAGTGTGTTTGTAACTATATCTCTTTTCTCGCCAAATTCTTACCAAAAAGGCACCAAATGAGCTAAAAGGTTTCATATGTTTATGAGGGAAATTACGATAACTATTATGCGTACATTTTATAGCGTATGGTTTTTTTGGGGGGATTTTTAAGGTAATATAAGTAACAGTATTTTATACTTTATAACGAGCGGTAATAATAACATAAATTTATTATCCCCTATAATGGATTAAATTGTACATATACTTGGATCAATTACAACTTTTTTTTTAGTTCGTGCCAAGTACGGGTATTTATTTGCTAGTATGAAATATAAGGAAATGAAAGTAGTGCGATTTGGTCGAATATCCAAAAGGGGGGTTTTACTCCTCTATTCCTTTACTCCTCTACTTCTACACATTTTGGAAAAGTTATTGAAAAAAATTCTCATAATGTATATAATTATCTTTAAATGTTTGATTTATTGAGTGGTATTTGAATGTAGCGTAGTGTTACGCACCCATAGTTCCATAGCTTTTAAATCGACAAAAACACTTTAAACTAAACTAAAAAAAACTTCCTCGAACATTTTAAAAAAAAAGTCATTTGAGTGTTACATGCAAATACGCCCAATATTATACAACCACTTGTCCACTTCCCTCGAAAAAAAATTCCCGCCCTTATTTCAAAACATTCTTTAAAAAAAATGGCGGAATTACTCAATCGAACGGTGTATTCGTCACTCCCATGTTTACACTTTTTTACCATTGCGAATGTTTTAGCAGAAAACTTCGTTCTTTCACAACCGAAATAGAATACCGACAGGAAATTCTATTACTATGATGTGCTTAATTAAACTTCCAATTCAATTTGTTTTGGGGTAGATTATAATGAATTGTTTTGCAATTAAAAATGGCGGTCTCGTTTTTGTTAAATGGTCGTTGTTCTTTTCAATATGTACTTACTGTCATCGCGATTTTCCTGATAAATTCAAAATTAACCATAATTGTATAACAATGTTATTTCACGTCAAAACCTCCATTCTGGTTTTTTTTTATAAATAAATTAGCTCATTGGCACGTTCAATTATTTTTCAAATCATTAATTTAGTTTCTAAAGGTAATGGCAATAAAATAAAAGCAATTTCAATTTTAATTAATTTTTGTGTTCATTTTAATTTATTCTCTCGAATGGCAACACGAAAGGGGAAAAATGATCGGATTTGAGCGAAAATGGTGTATTTTTTTCAGAAAATTCAAATTTTCTCTAAAAAGGGAACAAATAGGCAAAAACTAAGCCTCAGGTGCACACGTTGGTATTAAAGGGAATCTATCTTAAAAATTTCGAATTTCTGAGGGCACTATAAGTAGGTCTTTTACGATCCACAGACAAACAGACAGACTCTTTCTTTTATTATTATAGATTATTGTTTAGCTTGCTTCTCTTTTTTTTGCTTCCACACTACGTTTATAACGTAAAAAGTGGAAGGTATTATAATCGTTCAGTTCGTCCGTCTGTCTGTCCGTCTGTTTTATTCGAAATAATTATTTAAAAAAAATGAATGTAGGCATTGGCATTGTGGAGATATCTGTTAAGCTGTATGTCCGTCCGTCTGCTATCCTTCCAAATTCAGTTCCAACTGTCCAACCAATTTTAAATAGTTAGAAAGGCAGATACCTATCTTTTAGTTAGTTTAGTTTAGTTTAGTTTAATTATCGTCGCACTAAAGCTACACGAGGGCTATTGGCGACGGGCGTCGTATTTTAGAACCACAGTCAAGTGACGAGCCGACATCTGAGTAGGCACCCGCAACGCAACCGTTAAGGGCGACATCGTACGCAGCGTTGGGGCTTTGGAACATATTTAACCCTTTCAGTCCCAATGACAATTTGGCATCATCATTTTAGAAAAAAATTTCTGATCGTCTATAGTCATTTATGATATCGAAAAGCACATCATTCGATTCTTCAAACTTTTTTTTTCTATTAGAAAATATTTTTTATTAATCCCAATAGATGTCCGCCCTATTATTTTTTAAAATTATGATCAGAAACATGATGATGCCAAATGGCATCACGACTGAAAGGGTTAACGTGCACTCCCTCTACACGGGGTATTATTCGTCGGACATTTTTGGCTGCACGGGCAGTTTATAGGTCGGCAGTTGTTTTGGCGATGCCCGGACGCGAACCTGGGACCTTTCACATGATAGGCGAAAGCCTAAACGACTGGGCTCCCCAGCCCGTAGTAGTTTAAGAAAACGGAAATTTTCTGTTGGAATACAATAGAAATATTTTTACCTATTTTTTACCTGATTTTTTTTACAGAGTATAAGATCAAATTTGCTTATTGTTTATGATTTTACATTTAAAATCGGTTGTGTGAATTATATCTGAATCGGTTAATGCTCGTTAAAATGGCAAACTCTGTATGAAACGTGCAGGTTTTTTTTAAAAAAAGAAATCCCATAAATTTCCCAACGCATTGCAACAGGAACACATTTTCCATCAAATATCATTTATTTAAGCTTTTTCTGAACCTATACAACTTATTTTCTCGTAGTTAGTTACTTTTCGAAAATAGCAATTGCATATCTCAACTATAACTTCTTAAATTTTGGCTTCCATGGACTTCTATAGGATTTAAAACTTAATCATTCGAAGTTATCCAAACTATTGTGAATAGTGTTATTTTACCTACAAAATTACTGCAGCGAAATTTATATAATAACGATTTGTAAAATGATCTAATTAAAACATTTATTGAAGTTCAAAACCAATAAAAGCCATACGAAATGGCAGGATTGAACAATATAGCTTTAGTTAACAACTATGCTTTTATAACGGAGCAGTTTACCACTTTTAAAAGAAACGACTCTATGCGGCGTACCATTTTGGGGAAAAACAAGTTGAGACGGCGAACAAAGCCTTATGTTTTTTTAAGGAATGTTTTGAGGTAAGTTTAAATTATTAAATTCTTAATTATTTAAATTCTTAATTATTTAAATTATTAAATTCTTAATTATTTAAATTATTAAATTCTTAATTATTTAAATATTTAAATTATTAATTATTTAAATTATTAAATTATTAATTATTTAAATTATTAAATTATTAATTATTTAAATTATTAAATTATTAATTATTTAAATTATTAAATTTTAATTATTTAAATTATTAAATTCTTAATTATTTAAATTATTAAATTCTTAATTATTTAAATTATTAAATTCTTAATTATTTAAATTATTAAATTCTTAATTATTTAAATTATTAAATTCTTTAATTATTTAAATTATAATTCTAAATTTTTTATATAATTCTTATATTCTTTATAAATTCTATTATTCTTTATAAATTCTATTATTCTTTAATATTTATTTAATATTTATTTCTTTAATATTTATTTAAATATAATTCTTTAATATTTAAATATATTATAAAATATATTAAATATTTAAATTATTAAATTCTTATTTTATATGGCTTTTCAGTATAGCATTCCCAAACAGGCTAAGCATATGTTCCTATCTACAAATTCAAAAAATCCGAAATTTTAAATGAAATATTTTATTGTATTTTTGGTCATTTTTCAATTCACGGGCGTAAGCGATAAAGCCGCCATAAACGTACAACCGCGTCCAAACGAAACATTTCCAATTGTAACATTTAACTGTGTCGACTGTGTTTTGTCGCCAGAAAATTCCGTTATGACGTTTCCATTTGGGGAAAAACAAGTTGAGGCGACGAACCCAGCCTTATGTTTTTTAAGAACAAAATTTTATTTTATTTTCAGTGTCATATTTCTAAAAAGGCTAAGCACATGCTCCTAGCGCAAATTCTAAAAGATAGACAATTTATTCAAAAAGCTACAAATTTAACTGAATTCAATCACGCAAAAGTAATATTAGCATTAGAATATGAATAATGTGTTTTAAATATAGTGATCACCTGATCACCAAAAACGAATTAATTTCGTTCAAAACCATTTTAATTTTGAACGGATTCTAAAATAATTTAATAAATCTTAAAAAAAGTGCATATAAAAACAAATAACTAATTTAATTTTATAATTAAGTACGTAAACCACCAAAATTGAACTTTAATCTAAATTCAGTGTTAGGCTGACCAGATAATTAAAATAGATAAACATTAAAGAATGCATTGCGCAGTAGTTTTTACTGTACTATAACTATTATAAAGGAAAAACAAATTTTACAGAACATTTGCTTTAATTATTATTTTTACTTATAATAAATAAATTACCACAATGGCTACTAATTTCTGTCATTTGAAAACTCATTTTTTTGTGGAATTTACATGGAATACAAGGGGTTTTTTTTGGGGGGGGGGGGGGAAAGGGGGTCTTGATAATTTTAGAAAAGTTTTTCATCAAAGTTTTTGGAAGTTAAAAAAGAAACGCGTTATTTTAATACTTTCCGGTAACATTTTAAATCTCCACATATTAGGTCCAATAACCTCTCAATAAAATAATTTAAAAAAAAAAACGTAATGTCTCCCAGACTTGGCGACATCCATACCCATTCCATTCCAGTCACGTTCCCTCTTTTGTCTCGCGTAGGGATGGAAAACCAGAAAAACAGTTAAATCGAAGGCTTCGGTTAAACCGTCAAAAACAAAGTTTGTTAGCTGAACTGTTCAAAGTCAGAGAACAGTTATTGAACTTCTAAAAACAAAATAAAAAAGTAAAATAAAAAAAATTGAATAGAAAGGAAAAAACTAAATTTTAACGCAACCTAAGTTAATTATAAAGAAAACCAGAATAAAAAAAAACAAGAACTTAATAAAGTA
This sequence comes from Oedothorax gibbosus, assembly GCA_019343175.1. Taxonomy (NCBI): domain Eukaryota; kingdom Metazoa; phylum Arthropoda; class Arachnida; order Araneae; family Linyphiidae; genus Oedothorax; species Oedothorax gibbosus. The sequence goes on along the minus strand of CM033270.1, from coordinate 1,733,489 downwards.
ATATAAAACATATTTAGACAAACTGAAAATTTCTGTATGCAACAATATGCTCGAAATTTTAAAGAAATGGAACCTCTTATTTTTTATTTTACCAGATTTTAGTGACGGTTTAACTAGTACAGCTAAAAACCGAAAGTAGAAGAACCGGTTTAACCAAAAACCGGTTATTTTCAAAAAAACCATATCCCTGTCTGAAATATCACTCTCCTATTATCTGAAAGGTCGTTCGACCGAATGACCCGATTATCCGGAAGGACAACACCCAAACGACGCATCATCTTCTGTGACGACATTTGTTTGTTTCTATAATCGTTTATTTTAAGCGTATACACCTGTAAAAACACCAAGGCTCGAATTCCGATGGGTTGGTTGGTTGGTAGGTAAACATATATATTCAGGTTTGTGTGCTTGGTCAGCGACCCGCTTATAAACCTTCGTCAAGTAAGACAGACACAACAGACAACACACACATAAGTGGATCCATCTAATTTTTAGAGACAGAGGCCAACTAGAGGATCCCCAGAATTGGCTTGTCACCCCCAGAGGTATTGATTTGGTATGGGAACTTAGAGGACTTTCGGACCCAACAGATTTAACGAGCACGTACTCCGCATATACTCGGTAGGTCTTCAGTGGTAGAATTGTTGTAGACTACATATTTGTATTTATTTTTAACATATGGCAACACTGTATTGACAAAGTGATACATGAACGTAAACAAGTACAAACCTGTATCAGCTCCTAGAAAAGATTATGTATGTGTGGAATCATCATCCTCAAATGCAGGAGACAGTACAGTCTTGCATTGATAGCATGCCGCGCATAATTAAAGCTTTGATAGCGGCTAAAGGTGGCTCAGCTAAATATTGACTTTTACTAACATTCATTTCACTTTTCTTTAAAACTTAATAAACTTATGCTTTTCTAAATAATTGCTATTTTATTTATGTCAAATAAATCGGTAATTGATTGGATAATAAAAATTTAAAAAAATCAATTTAAAATAATAAAACGGTACAATATCACCCGGTAATTAATATTTTACATGAAATCTTGCAGTGCGTCTAATAATTTGTCCAGGGACTGTATAAACGGCCTGCGTAGGCCGTAGCCAAATAGTCAAACACAATAATAGAGGTAGTGCAGAGGTATTGTGTAGAGGTAGTGCACATTTAATATGCTCCATAGTCCCGAAGCCGTGTACGATTTCGCCCATAAAAGTTGCGTTGGGAGCCTACTCTAATATCAGCTCGCCACTTTAGTGTTGTTCTAAATTATAACGCTGGTGGCCTCGTGTAGCCTAAGTGCGACGCTAATTCAATGGCTCCGATTTTTTCTTGTAGTTTTGTTCGATCATCTGGTTGGTTGGTAGACATATATTTTCAGGCTTGTGTGCTTGGTCACAAAAACCCGCTTATAAACCTTCGTCAAGAAGGACGGACCCGACATATACACACATACATGACAGATGCTGCCATCTATCGCCAACTCCACAATTTAGACATGTCCCTGAAGGGGAGGGAAATAGTCTCCAGAGACCTGTACCCGTGGTAAACTGCGCAATGACCGACAACGGGATTTTCGGACCCAACAGATTTAACGAGCACGCACTCCGCATATACTCGGTAGGTCTTCAGTGGTACCGGGACTCGATCGTGAGACCTTCCGATCTCGAGACCGAGACGCTGACTACTAGGCTCCCTACGGTCCCTCCGGGCATTGAGAAACTAACAGCCGACCTATAAACGGCCTGTGTAGCCAAACACAAATAATAGAGGTAGTGCAGAGGTATTGTGTAGAGGTAGTGCACATTTAATATGCTCCATAGTCCCGAAGCCGTGTACGATGTCTCCCATAAAAGTTGCGTTAGGAGCTTACTCTAATATCAGCTCGCCACTTGAGTGTAGTTCTAAATTATAACGCTGGTGGCCAATTGGCCTCGTCTAGCCCTAGTGCGACGCTAATTCAATGGCTCGGATTTTTTCTTGTAGTTTTGTTCGATAATCTGTTAATGTCGAACGAATAACATGAATAACTCAAAAATTAGAGTTGTTAGAGAAAAAAATGATTTAATATCTGAAATAAGCGACCAAAATTCAAATAAATTATTTAGAAAAGTCATGGGAGGAGGTGGGGGAGATAATTACCCCGATTACCCTACCCTGGATCCACCACTGCCAAACTATCAACAATAAATCGAGGATTCCAAATGAGTCGAGTCAGGGCCGGATTTCTAAATTGGCTAAGGCTGTAGCCTAGAGTGGGGAATTTTTTGGGGCGGCAAATTTTACGACCAATTAAAGCGGCATTCGGCATAAAAAATTATTAGAAAGATACGAATATTTTTAAGAAAGAAAACAAATAATTTACATTAATGTGTAAACCGTAAACGTATATATAGTACTAATATTTCGTAGCAAACATGGTCGCTGCGAGGGCAAGTGCACACCCTCCTCTCGGATTTCGAAGTTGAATGAAAAATAGCAAAACAGTTTTAAAAAAATTCGCCTATTTCACTTTCGATTGAGTGTGTGAAGGTACATAGATGATTCTAATATGTGTATCTATTTTAAACAGCACATGCCAAACTATTTTGCAGCTAACCAGCTACCTTTCCCCCAAGGGGGAGAATATTGTGACAGGGGAGGCAAATCAATCGTAGCCTACAGGCGGCAAATCTTTAAATCTGCCCCTGAGTCGAGTCAATGGGTAAACTTATTATCTGTTTTAAGTAATGGATGGGGTAGGGTAGGTACATATATAATCCGGCTGTGTGCTTGAATCCGGGACCGCTTATAAGCCTTCGTCAAGTTAAGACAGACACAGAAAGAATTTTTACTGTCACAGAGAAAGGAGTACACCCAGGGCGAAGGCGGAATCGAACCCGCACCCGTTACAGCGCGCAAGATGCTAGCGTAAGGTCTGCTATCCAACACACTCGGCCATCCGAGCCCCTTACAGTAAGGACTTACTATGTCAATCTTATCGAATAGTACACAGATAATTCTTCTGAATTTCGGGAAGGTGATATCGTACATTCCTTGAGTACCCCGTTAAAAATTCACGTGTTCAGAGCCAAGCGATACAAAACCTTCGGCACAACAGCAAGTTTAGTGAGTAAAGGCCTGCCGTGCCCATTTCAGCTTGCGTGACCATGGACTCTGGGGTGCTAGGCATATGTCCCAGTTAGGTAGTCATCCTCAAGCGAAACCCCCAGTGTTTATTAATCCTTATTTTATCGATCCACTTAAGGGATGAAATAAGGTTAAGATCGATCCAACAAAGAGACTATACAGATTATATCTGTCGAAGTAGTTAATCAAATTTATGCATTTTTTCTCCACTATGTATCAATATATTAATGGCTGTGGGGAGCCTAGTGGTCAGCGTCTTGGTCTCGAGATCGGAAGGTCCCGAGATCGAGTCTCGGTACTACTGAAGACCCACCGAGTATATGCGGAGTACGTACTCGTTAAATCTGTTGGGTCCGAAAGTCCTGTGGACGGTCATTGCGCAGTTTACCACGGGTACAGGTCCCTGGAGACTATTTCCCTTCCCTTCAGGGACATGTCTAAATTATGGATGTGGCGATAGATGGCAGCATCTGTCTTGTATGTGTGTGTATGTCGTGTCCGTCCTTCTTGACGAAGGTTTATAAGCGGGTGTTTGTGACCAAGCACACAAGCCTGAAAATATATGTCTACCAACCAACCAATATATTAATGTAAAGCCCCATAAATTTGAAGGGGAAATATTAACTGGCCATTTAATTATTAATTAGGAATATACCATAGTTTTTCGACGGAACGACAGATATTGACATTGACGGAAATCTTCACTTTAAACGAAACTTTTAAATAACCAGTTGATATATTCTCCCTTCAAAATTGATTGATTTTGTTGATATTACACTGTCAAAAATTAGACACTTCGTTTCACCAAAAATATGGTTCCTAGTAGCTGCAAACGGTTGGGTGAAACGTTAAACCATATTTTTGGTATTCGGTTGAACCATTTCTCAGGTTTTTGCTTCCAAATACAGAAAAATGGTTCAACCAAACACCGAAAAAAAGGTGAAACATTTCACCACACAGCCGTTGCAGCTACTAGGAACCAATATCATGGTGAAACCAAGCACAAAATTTTTAACAGTGTACTATTTTCATACAAGGTGAGGAAATGCGGAAGTTTTATACAAACTCTGTACCTTGAAAGATAGTGTAATGTCAAAATAAAGGCATTACAAAACTATGGAAGAATGTTATACGATGCAAATGCAGCGCAGTGGATAATCGTCATGCTCATACCACAACTAGGTAAAAAAAAATCAAGGAAAAGAACGATTTATCCCAACAGACGACAACACGTTGACCTATTCAAGTCTCGAATCAAACAATCGCGTGTCACGGATGACATTCGAAAATACTGTGTCAAGTGTTCTGTCGGGGAGGAAAGGACGGGAGAGAATGTGAGCTTCACTTTTACTGGAAAAAAAATACTATTCGAACATGCACGACACTATTTTTCAAGGCCAGAAGATGGTTTTACTAACTGAGCTCTTCGTAATGGCTATAGTGTCATGGGTTATTGGGTCAGCTTACGTAGACAGAGTCGGTACGACTTTGGTGGTATGGAAACCCGCGTTCACCAAGGATCGCTATTGGCCTAGAGAGAGCACTACACCTCGGGTGGTCGAAGGAAGCGTTCGCTCCATAGATATCATAGTTAAAGTATTAGATTGGCAGATCACGTGACCCCCAATGTTAACGACGGGACGCGTATGGAGACGAGAATAAGAGGGCAAATGGGCCAGTGTTGCCACCACATTAAGGAGAAAAATACTACGAAAAAATACCGTTTAATTCTAAAATTACAAAAAAATACCATAAAAATTCTAAAAAAGCGTTTCACGTTTTTTTAAAGTCACTAAAAAGATTCCAAAATGCATCTATTATTTTCATGGTATTTTTTTTTTGTAAATTTAGAATTAAACGGTATTTTTTCGTGGTATTTTTCTCCTTCATGTGACTGGTCCATTTGCCCTCTTATTCTGGTCTCCATGCGCGTCCCGTGTCGTTAGCATTGGAGGTCACGTGATCTGCCAATCTATAATACTTTAACTATGATATCTATGGTTCGCTCTCTCACTAAGACTACTATTGTCGAGACTCTGTACAAATTGTTACTGAGGGACTCTACTAATAGCGATCTGGCGAGCGTGAACATGAACAAACTTGGCGAACGCGGACAGCCACTCACCAAGGTAGTCGCTGATTCTGTCTGCTTTAGTAGTAAAGCCCTTATATCTGACAGTATTCTATAGGTATATTGCTAATTAAATATGGTTGGTTGGTAGACATATATATTCAGGTTTGTGTGCTTGGTCAGCGACCCGCTTATAAACCTTCGTCAAGTAAGACAGACACAACGGACAACACACACACATAAGTGGATCCATCTAATTTTTAGAGACAGATGTCAACTAGAGGATCCCCAGAATTGGCTTGTCACCCCCAGAGGTATTGATTTGGTATGGGAACTTAGAGGACTTTCGGACCCAACAGATTTAACGAGCACGTACTCCGCATATACTCGGTAGGTCTTCAGTGGTACCGGGACTCGATCGCAGGACCTTCCGATCCCGAGACCGAGACGCTGACCACTAGGCTCACTACGGCCCCATTAAATATGGTAGTACAGTCTTTCTTTTATCAACAGCCGCTAACCCACAGTAACCTTCCGGAGGTTCCTCTATTATATACCCCAACTGCTTTGGTGGATATTTTTTCATGAACTAAAACGTCTGATGGTTCTAAGAGCAATGGTTTGGGTCTGTTTAAAGAGAAAACGACTTTCGTTTAAAAAAAAATGTCGGGAAAAAAAGGTTCGAAAAAGGGTCTAAAACATATCAAACCTCCAGGAAAGATCCTGAGACATTATCATAATATCTCAAACGCTCTTCACCAAAAAGCCTCGAAAACATAGAACAGGTACGCTGCAGTGCGACGCATTTTAAAGCCGACGAACCACGCTCTTTAATCTAACGCTTTCGTGAATTCGACAGGTTTTTGACATCGAATATGCGCCGGATATGCGAAAAGTGGACTAAGTTGCGTTGGGTGCCTGCTCAAGAGTCGCCTTGTCACTTGACTGTGGTTCTAAATTATGTCGTCTGTCACTATAACAGCCCCCATGTAGCTATAGTTGAGAGGGTCATTCAACCTAACCAAACCTAACAAAGAGTGGACTGTATTTGGTATGACATACACGCAGCCGAATGGCCAATAGGGTACTTGACAGTATCGCTAAAATACCTTCCAATATTAATTAAATTATAGTTTGAACCCAAATATAACAATCGTATATATTTTTTTGCAAAATAAATCTTTAAATAATTAATAAAAATAATTTTCAAATGGCTTTTTTTCATCGGTACGTCACGTGATCACAAACACGTCGATTTGGCTGACGTCACTAGTATGTATAAACAAACCGGTGTGATGTTTTTTTGTTTGTAATTAAACTGGTTTTAATCTAACTTACTATTAAAATAAGAATTATATAGATAATGGGTGGAGGTTTTACAGAAGCGGATAGTTCAACTTTGCTTAAAGTAGATTCCCAAATGGTGTTTCAAAGTTTGTTTATAGTTACTAGTGACATCATAGATACCACGTGACAGCCACAAAGCGTTTTCGAGAGTGATTTTTCGTCCTAATTTTAAAATTCATTTTTTATGGGGTATTTGAAAAAAAGAAAAAATATGGGTCTAATATTTTTAGGCATTTGAATATTTTAAACCAATAATTTTTTTTTAGTCAAGTACCCTATTTCTCTCCTTCGTTTCATCAACCGCACTTCTTCGTCACAAGCAAGCATCGATGCCCATGGCTGGAAGTGTCTCTCCAAATCGTCGTAAAAACCTTCACAACTGACATCGAATTGAATGGTTTACTTCACCTTGTTTCGTTCCGTGTTTTAGTTGAATTACAAATGCGACGGATGTGAACATATGCCCATAAACTATGGTGGAAGGGCAATCAGCATGGAATGTTTCTAAGAAAATAAGGTGGTAAATTTTGTGATAAAATTGCAAGAGCATATCATAGGTAATTTAGCCGTTTCCGTCTGTCTATTTCTAGCCTCATTTGAAGAGCTTTAACACAGCCAATTACGCCTTGTAATTTATAACCGTGGTCAAGTAACGAAGTCGACACCTGAACTGGCACCCAACTGGTTTTCGAGCGAAATTGTTCGCTAACTCTGTCGGGACTTTAACCTACCTCCACAGATTCAACATGCACGTCTGTCCTAGTGTAACAACCCCGTAATTAAGGCATATCATACAAAGGCAATATAAGTAAGACCCAAAACATATTTCAGCACGGCCAACTTCAATAACAAGGCCAGAGAAGCTCTCGAAAACATGAGCGAGACGGAAATTTTGACGTCACTGTTCCCAGTGCCGAAGATCGAGAAACTAGTTAGGACGCATTCGGAACCCTAAAATTGTGGTCAGCCGTGAACGAGTGATTCCGAACAGGTTTCGAGACAAGTTGTCTTCATCTTCGGAACAACGTCACTCGGAACTATGACGTCAAAATTTCCGTCCCCGAGCTTGTTTGGGAAAGGTTCTTCGGCCTTAGTAATTGAGTAGGCCGTGATTTTAGGCGTTTTTAGAAAAGTTTCGCATATGTGATTCTATAGTTTGGTTGAAATAACGTCTCACTAGAGTGACACATTTTCTATCGAAGACTGGAACGGATACGCTTTCAGGAACGCCACAGTTACATCATATGTTTTCTTAAACCCCCAAAACATATACCATCTGGCAGCTAATTCGTCTAAACTATACTCTTTGCTGCATCCCTCATTGATCTCCATCAATGCGTCACTTACATCGGCAAGGACACTGAATCTGTCCGATTATCTTTTTGAGGATTTTTTGCGGTTAGTACAAAAAAGAAAACTTCAAAAGAAATACGGTAACAAATGTTTCGTTCGCCCTTCGCAGGTGACCACCGAGGATTGACAAAGCGGTAAAAAGCATTTTGCAGCAAAGAAATAGAATTTTTGTGTCGAACAGACCATATATGGGCTACAGGGAGGTTAAGCTTCCATGACTATCAATCCGTATGCCTATAAGTATAATGTGTATTCCCAATTTCGCCCCTAGGGACATAGCTCCAAAGGCAAACATTGGCTATGGGCACCTATTAATTAACTAACCTTTTTACACAATAACATAAATGTTAGATTCGCTGTAAGTTGCGAGTAAGTAAGAAGAAGAATGTAGAACTATTTCTTGTTCAATTACATTGCTAATCCCTGTTATTTTGAAGTTTTATTGTCAACTTAAATAGCCAATCCGTAATTAATTTCCACGTTTTAATTCTAAAACGCAAGGTAATTAAACCAAAGAATTGTTTGAATTTTAAAAATTATGTAAACATAATTTTTTTTTTCATATTTAAACTATTTACCGTTATTAGTTTTTTAATTTAAATAAATATTTTACTTTCAACATAAGTTTTATAAAACAGTTGTAAAAATAATAAAAATTATTGATAATTAATAATTTTATCCGATATTAATAAAAAATTATTATTCATTGTTAATAATTAATTAATAAGCACAATTTTTTTATAATGATTAATTAATTAGTAAAATTATGGATTTTTATTAATTAATAACTAAAAATATTCAGGGAATATTTTTTCTCGTGAAACAAGCCCTTCCCCTCCGTCCTACCCCCCACCTCGTTTCGGAAACGCTACCCCCACCCCAACCAGCTTACCATGTCGCCAAACTCTAAACTTTCCTCGCCAAGCCTGGCAGCCCTATCAGTCAAGTTCTCCTCGGTCAAGCCGCCAGTCAAATTCTCCGCGGGCAAATTATCCAAGGCAAATTTTAAGCAGTCAAATTCTCCGGTTTCCATGGAATGGAGCACAACATAAATGTAGACCCAGGGGAGAGGTGGCTCTATAGTATAATAAAATCGGTGGGATTAATTAATTCGATCCCCATTCTAACTTGAAAGTTGTGTTTTTTTTTTCGAAAAGTTCTTTAGGTAGCAGGTCCTAACCTATTTCGCCGTTGCTTTCCTTTCCAAACCAAACCTATTTGGCAAAAGTTACAAATAGATTCACTAGATACTATGGTTGTGGCTGCGACAATTTTGGCTAAGGGCTTATAGTGAAAACCTCCGTTTTCGTTAAGATCCTTAGCTTGGTGAAAGCACGTCGGATAGCTATTGTCCGAGAAAGCACTCATGGTCTAATCAACTTTAAGGCCACAGAAGCTTTTCGTGTTGTCACGATATCCGTCCGGTTCGGATTGTTGGTTTTTCTGTAGAAATCGTACAAAACCTATTCGCGCACGCATAAATTTCAGATTCCGAACAGGTTCGTTCTATCTCTTTCGGAAAATGCGACAACCCGAAACGGACGGATAGTGTGACGTCACAAAGAGCTTCTGTGGGCTTATGAATTGAGTCGGCCGTTACTAACTTACCTCGGGCGATGAAAGGAAAGGAAGGGTTCGCCAACTTTCAAAACCTACTATATGACTCTGAGTGTATATTTGTACAGATCGATATTGAGTGAATATACTGTAGTTACAACTATTCTAACCCACCATAATAGAATTTCAAGGAAACATTTATACTTGTCGGCAGCAGGTATATCCTCTGAATGACTTTTTTTGTTTTTGTACTTATGGAACAATCGCTTTTTCACGAAAAACCATGAATGGGCATTCATTTTCTGATGATGGGAATATCGAAACGGTCTTGTCTCTTTATTTTGAATGGCTTATCCTTTTTTTTTAAAAAGATTTATACTACTTTGACCTTCTTTTATTCGAAACGATAAAAGGATGTATACCGAAACATTTTTTTTCCCCGAATTAGTGTGTGTGTGAAAGTCTGGTAGTTTCACGGTCGTCTCTTCTCTGTAAGGTCCGGGTGTAAATAGCCTGTCCAGATTTGTTTCAATGTTTAACTTTTAGACTAAGAAATCGTCAGTAAATTTTTTTTTAAGATTCATTATTTTATTTGCGTTGTTTTTGTTTGACAAAACTATATTGAAAAAATAAAACGGAGAGTATATGTACACTCTTATAGCTTGATAGAGCCTTAAAATATGCGTTTGGTGCCTTTAGGTGTAGGCGCGTAGCTTTACTGTTATTCTAAATTATGACGCCCGTCGCCGATGGGGCTGGGGTGCCCAGTCGGTTAGGCATTCGCCTTGCATGCGGAAGGTCCCAGGTTCGGGTCCGGGCATCGTCAATATAACTGCCGACCTATAAAAAGCCCGTGCAGCCAAAAATGTCCGACGAATAATACCCCGTGTAGAAGGATTGCACGTTAAATATGCTCCAAAGTCCCAACGCTGCGTACGATGTCGCCCTTAACTGTTGCGTTGGGTGCCTACTCAGGTGTCGGCTCGTCACTTGACTGTGGTTCTAAATTACGACGCCCGTCGCCAATAGCCTTCGTGTAGCTCTAGTGCGACGATAATTCAAAACCTACCTACCTACCCGTCGCCAATAGCTCACGTGTAGCTCTAGTGTGAAGATAGTTCAACCTAACCGTTTATAGACAGAACCTGAGGCGGCATTCTTATGGCATGACTCCTTAACACAATGCCCGATACGGTCGCTCTCTATCACAGTTTGATTTTTAGCTTCCACACTACGTTTATCACGTAAAAAGTGGAAGGTATTATAATCGTTCAGTCCGTCCGTCTGTCTGTCCGTCACCCACTTTCATAGCCCAAACTACAAATGCTACGGACAAGTGTGATACGTCAAAAAATTCAGCGCATCGAAATTAGAATACATTAAAAATTTAAGAAAATAATTCGAATTTGAAGTACTTTAATTATTTAAAAAACTTCAAAATTTAATGCTCATTTAAAATGCATAGGAAGCCATTTTTATTGGAATTAAATCACCTTTGCCATTCGCAGCAATCGCTCGAGGAACTTTAATTCTTTGAGACAATAAATTAAAATAAATTTATTTTTGAGACATCGATCATTTTGAAATGATGAAATATATTTCACTACGAGATTCTTTGTATGTTGATATGAAATGTTTTTATTCTTTTTAAAAGCGAGAATTATTACGTACTTATTCTTTGAAATATAAATTAATTTTTGCAAACGATAAGTAATAATTATTGAATTTTCGAAATAAAGTAAATGAAACTAGCCAAATTTAGCATGTTAATGTTTAATATAGAATTAATGCTGTAGTTGGCGCTTTTTTACCTGTTAAATACAACTGCTTTGTGGAAGCGGGTTAAGTGACAGATTCTGTTACAAACCTACTTGTTTTAACCTTACTTGTACAGTAAAAATCCAATGAAAAAAAAATCGAAACAATTTATTACACATCAAATGCCCAACACTTTCACCTCAAAATGATTGGCATAAACCGGGGTTACTTTGTTTTAGCCTTTTCACAGAAATACGGTTACACAGGTGGCGGCAATGGGCGACTGTGCGGTTGAAAAAGACGACATCTGTAACCCAGATCAACTGTCGATTGCCGAATGTTGTCAAATATTATTATTGCCGAGTTCGAGGAAAAAATTGTGAAGATTTCTAGATTTTGGCGGAGTTTAACTGACATACTTTCATATAACTTTATTCCATAGTCAATATTGTTAAGGATGGATTTATAGAGTCAATATATTTGGTTTAGTTTAGTTTGAATTATCGTCGCACTAGAGCTACACGAGGGCTATTGGCGACGGGCGTCGTATTTTAGAACCACAGTCAAGTGACGAGCCGACACCTGAGTAGGCACCCAACGCAACCGTTAAGGACGACATCGTACGCAGCGTTAGGACTTTGAAGGGTATTTAACGTGCACTCCCTCCACACGGGGTATTATTCGTCGGACATTTTTGGCTGCACGGGCCGTTTATAGGTCGGCAGTTATTTTGGCGATGACCGGACCCGAACCTGGGACCTTCCGCATGCTAGGCGAATGCCTAACCGACTGGGGTCCCCAGCCCTAGAGTCAATATATATTGTCTCTATACAGTATACATAGAAGCGGAGAGTCGTGGCAGCCTTGGCGAAATGAGGCCGCCCGCGTACACCAAGGTTGGCTTGGTAAATGCTATTTTTTGCTTTGCGGGCACTTACTTTTTCTCACACGGTGGAAGCAAAAGCTTTCGCATTCGCCTAGCATGCGGAAGGTCCCAGGTTCGGGTCCTGGCATCGCCAAAATAACTGCCGATCTATAAACGGCCCGTGCAGCCAAAAATGTCCGACGAAACCCCGTGTGGAGGGAGTGAACGTTAAACATTCTTCAAAGTCCTAACGCTGCGTACGATGTCGCCCTTAACGGTTGCGTTGGGTGCCTACTCAGGTGTCGGCTCGTCACTTGACTGTGGTTCTAAAATACGACGCCCGTCGCCAATAGCCCTCGTGTAGCTCTAGTGCGACGATAATTAAAACTAAACTAAACAAAAGCTTTCGCCAACTATAGCCAGAGATGTATGTGTTAGTACAAGTCGATTTTGAGTGACTCTCGGCGGATAGCCCGTGGCTAGAGAGATTTAAATTGTCACTAAATTGCCTCGGTCGGTGATAGGAAGGGTTCGCCAATTCGCCAAAACTATACGACTTGCTGTATATAGAAACGTTCTAGGCTGACGTAGTTCATTGCCAACCCATTCAATCTGCAATCGGAAGGGTTTTCTAGACCTAAAATTTCATTTTTGAGTGAAGTTTCTTTAAAAACTACACGCTTAAAACAAAAGAGTGAAATTCACTCCTAAAGGAGAAGTGCATTTTCGGCACCGGAAAGGAGTGGAAATTAACTCAGACTGAGTTAAAAGCGCTCGTTTTAAGAGTGAAGGACGCAGATTGTTTTCTTTTATTTCTTTTACCCACTCCGAAAAAGAGTGAAATTCACTCCTATAGGAGAAGTGCATTTTCGGCACGGAAAGGAGTGGAAATTAACTCAGACTGAGTTAAAATCGCTCGTTTGTTTTAAGAGTGTAAACCCATTGGCGTGACAATTCAAAGTGGGCTAAGGCCTGCTGTGCCCTTTTCAGTTCTCCGGACCAATAAGGGAAAAGCATATGTTCTGTTTAGGTGCTCAATTTCTCTTGGAATTCTCCGTGTTATTTCCCATTTCCCAAACATGCGTGCCCCGCATTTTATCGACCCGTGAGTGTTGTAGTAATAGAGCCACAGTCAAGTGAGGAGCCGACACCTGAGTAGTCACCCAACGCAACTTTAAAGGGCGGTGACACCGTACGCAGCTTCGGGACTTTGGAGCATATTTAACATGCACTCCTTCTTCACCGGGTATTATTCGTTGGACTTTTTAGCCGCACAGAGAGTTAATAGGTAGGCAGTTATTTTGCCAATGCACGGACCGAAACCTGGGACCTTACGCATGCAGGAAAAGCGCCTTACCGACTGGGCTCTCAGCCCC